>CM047743.1:23862176-23951565 GCA_026225825.1 Pistacia integerrima | reverse complement strand
TCTTCCTATTCATTTTTATTATCTCTTGCTAGTTGAAGTTTTCTATTTCACAAAGTTGGATCAAAGCTAGTTACTGGTATGCTAGTAGTGAACTTCCCATATCAGAAATAAATTCTGCCTTGTTTACTCGCCTTATATGTTCTTTTGCCAATGTAGACTCTTCTACTCCGCTCGCCATCCCATCTACCAATGAACAACATTTCTCGAGCTTTACCGATATCGTCGAGGCAAAAGTCCATCGTTACAACTCTTCTATCACCGGAATGGACAAAATGCAAAGAGTCAATCCATATTGGGCAACAAAGTGAACTATTCAATTCTATCTTCAATGGTTAGTGATTATTCTCATAGGAAGTCTTTTATTGAATCTTCAATGAAAACCGCGAGACATTATGGATTTCAAGGGATTGATTTGTTCTGGCTGTGGCCTAATGGTACAGACTTGAATAATATGGGAAGGCTTTTAGATGAGTGGAGAGCTACAATTACTTCGATGCATGAAACTCTAGTGAGCCGTAATTAATACCGACAATGGGTGTTCGGTACATTCCAATTCATGAAATCGTGAGTTATTCGATTGAATCGATGAAAAGGAACTTGGGACGGGCACATGTGGTTGCATATGACTATCTTTTGCCGTCCGTGGATAACGTTACGGGCACCATGCTTTGCTTTATACAACCCCCGCAAGTAATATTAGTACCGATTTCGGTATAAACAATCGGTTAAGCAAAGGATTTCTAGCTAACAAACTTGTTAGGTGTGCCTTACCATGGCTATGCATGGTCGCTAGCAAACCCAAATGACAAAGCTATCGGCGCACCTGCTTCAGGGCCTGCTGTCACCATTGATGTTTCTATAGGGTACAAGATAATCAGGGCACTCATTCAAAATTATGTATTCACCAGTGGAGCAACTTGGATCAATTTTGACGGAGTTGAAACGATTCGAGCAAAAATTGCTTATGCCAAGGAGAAGAAACTCCTTGGTTACAATGCATTTCAGCTATCTAATAATGATAATTGGGCACTTTCTATGGCAGGTGAGTGATTCTTCATAGGAATTCTTGAATTTTGAAGACAAATTTTAATTAATTTAGTGAATTACATTTACAGCTTCTGCAGAAAAGGAGAATCAGGACAATAGGAGGCAATTATTACTGACGATTTTGATTCCAATTACAATAATACAATGAATGTTTTTTACTAGGGTATCATGTTAATGGTGAGGAAATAGCAGTGAAAAAACTATCTAAAACTTTGACTCAAGGGTTTGAGGAATTCAAGAATGAGGTTATGCTTACTGCAAAGCTCCAACATGTAAATGTTATCAAAGTTATGGGTTTTGCATTGATAAAGAAGAACACATTGATCTATGAGTACATGCCGAACAAAAGTTTGGACTACCACCTTTTTGGTACAATAATTTCTCTCCAACTAACTTAGAAAATCCTTACACATAGGGTACGTTTGTTTTCGGAAATATTTTATTACTGAAAAAATAAGATTATCAGTGAGATAAAGTATACTTTGAATATTATATTATACATATAGTGGATATAAATAATTAATATGTTTGGTTAAGAAAATAAAAGAATTATGGGAGAGCCTATTACTGAATTGTCATTCTTTTTAAATATTATAATAATAATATTATTATTATTATTTTATTATTTAGATTATTACTTTTAACCTCCTATATTTGAGAATTTAGCTAAAATATTTCAACTATAATAAAAATTTAAAATTTAATAAAACATTCATAGCCATCCAAGACAACTGTTGGCCACCACCATTGGTCTTCTATATATTCTATATCACCAACAGTAATTACTATTAGTATTAGAAGATTATCGAAATTTTTTATTGTCTGACAATCAAACAAGGGAATATCCAGAATCAAAGATAGATTACCGGAGTAATCTTCCTAGACCCCTAACCAAACAAAACCATAGAGAATCATCAATACAACCGATGTATGATAATTAGACAAATTTTGATTGGGCACAATCTCTCATTGGCCAAGATGTATGTTCTTCTGTTGTATTTTATATATTAGTTAATATATCAATTTTCGATGTCATCAACACATTAAATAATTGTATTGATATAAACTCAAATAATTTATGTGCTCTAAATGGTACATGTTAACATTTACCTCCACACTTTCATTTATTTCAACATTCATGGTAAATTTTTCCATACGTAATTGACTGATGAAATAAAGTAACTTATATTTTGGACATTTGAACCATGTTGTTTGAACATATTATCAAATTATATAGATTAATAAATTTTTTTTATTATAACTTCTTCTTCTGTATCAATTACTTTGGTCATCTTATTATATATATAAATAAATTGACCAACTTGCCAACAAAAATGAAATAAAAGATAAAGTTTTATTGTAGAATTGTTTTCTCCTAGTCGATAATGTCTAAACATGTTAACCTCTTTAATTTGTTTATGCCTAGTTTTTCTAAACTTATAATTCGCTTTCAGTGTTTGTTTAAATATGCTGAAATTAATAAGATGCTTCCAAATAGTACTCTGTTAACAAAAAAATGATAAAGACCGTCTATATATTTGAAGTTTCCTCGTATAGAATATGAGATGCTTTTGTTGACCAATAAGTCAAAGGACTGAGGTGCAATTTGTAAATTGTAAAGGAATGAGTTGTAATTAGTTAAAAGACGAATGTCGTTTTAGCGAAAGTTAGTTAAAGTCAGACCCTTTGCTATAACAAAGAGCTATTTTAATAGAGTTTTTGATATTTTTAACCGGATTTTAATATTTTTTAAACAAAGTGCAAGAATTTAATATTAATGGATCTCACCGGAAGAGAGAATGAAATATAACCTATTTTCTGCATTTACTAATAATATAAATGACTTGATTCTTGTCTCAAAATACTTTCTAATTGTTTTATATATAGCTAAACATAAATTGCCTACCTTGAATCTTAATGTGACCAAAATAATAATAATAATAATAATAATAATAATTCTAGTACTAGGGAAGTATCAAGCAGCTTGTGTTTATGGCAAAAATAAAAAAAATGATCATCTTCCTCTTTTTGTTATTATGTGTTGCCGGATAAAGTTTTCTATTTCACAAAATTGGATCAAAACTGGTTACTGGTATGCTAGTAGTGAATTTCCCATATCAGAAATAAATTCTGCCTTGTTTACTCACCTTATATGTGCTTTTGCCAATGTAGACTCTTCCACTTACCAGCTCTCCATCCCATGTGCCAATGAACAATACTTCTCAAGCTTTATTGGTACCATCAGAGGCAAAAGTCCATCCGTTACAACTCTTTTGTCAGTCTGGAATGGACAGAATGCAACAGGTCAATCCATATTGGGCAACAAAGTGAACTATTTAGTTCTATCTTCAATGGTTAGTGATTCTTCTCATAGGAAGTCTTTTATTGAATCTTCAATGAAAACCGCCGCCAGCGTTATGGATTTCAAGGGATTGATTTGTTCTGCCGTGGCCTAATGGTACGGACTTGAATAATATGGGAAGGCTTTTAGATGAGTGGAGAGCCGTAATTACTTCGATGCGAGAAACTCTAGTGAGCGAACTAATACCGACGGCTGTTCGGTACATTCCAAATCATGAAACGTGAGTTATCCGATTGAATCGATGAAAAGGAACTTGGACTGGGCACATGTGGTTGCATATGACTATTTTCTCGCCGTCCAGGGGATAATGTTACGGGCACCCATGCGGCTTTATACAACCACCCCGCAAGTAATATTAGTACTGATTTTGGTATAAACAATCGGTTAGCAGAGGATTTCCGGCTAACAAACTGGTTCTGGGGTGCCTTACCATGGCTATGCATGGACGCTAGCGAACCCAAATGACAAAGCTATCGGTGCACTGCCTTGAGGGCCTCTATCACCATTGATGGTTCCATGGGGTACAAGTTAATCAGGGGCATTTATTCAGAATTACGGTTACTTGGAGCTGCTTCCGCATACAATGCTACTTATGCAGTGAATGTATTCACCAGTGGAGCAACTTGGATCAATTTTGATGGAGTTGAAACGATTCGAGCAAAAATTGCATATGCCAAGGAGAAGAAACTCCTTGGTTACAATGCATTTCAGTTGTCCAATGATGATAATTGGGCACTTTCTCTGGCAGGTAAGTGATTGTTCATATCAATTTTTGAATTTTGAAGACAGATTTTAATTGATTTAGTGAATTACATTTACAGCTTCTGCAGAAAAGGAGAATCAGGAAAATAGGAGGCGATTACTGCTGACGATTTTGCTTCCAATTACTTCAGTTTTTATCCTAACAACTGCATGATTTGTTACTTTCAAAGAAAAGTAATCAAGATAAAAGGTATTCAACAGATTTCAGTTTTCATAATATGAAAGGAGAATCATATTGATTTTTGTTCCTCTTTTCGATTCCAGGATCGATGCTTCGAAGCAGAAGAAGGATAACTATTCCCCAAACCCTTGAAAGCAATGCTCCAAATCTGCAAGTTTTCAGCTTTGCCAGCATCAAAGAGGCTACAAACAACTTTTCTAATGCAAACAAGCTAGGTGAGGGTGGATTTGGCCCCGTATATAAGGTAAATATGCGCGATATTGTTAAGAGAAAAAAAGAATCATACACCTATTAGGGGAACATAATAATCCTATCCTTCAAATTTAGTTTTTTTGTTAAAAAGAAACTATAATTATGTTAAAAAAGTGATGCTAATGAAGAAACATATTTTCAAGAGTTACAAAAAAAATTAGCTTATTTAGTTAAATAAAACAATGAATTTATTTTACTAGGGTATCCTCGTAGATGGTCAGGAAATAGAAGTGAAGAAACTTTCTAAAACTTCGAATCAAGGTTTGAGGAATTCAAGACTGAGGTTATGCTTACTGCTGAGCTCCAACATGTAAATCTTGTCAAAGTTTTGGGTTTTTGCATTGATAAAGATGAACACATATTGATCTATGAGTACATGCCGAACAAAAGCTTGGACTACCACCTTTTTGGTACAATAATTTCTCTCCAACTAACTTTTTTTTTTTTTTTTCCAATTTTTGCAGCTTTGAAAATATATATATTGATTAGAATATTACTAATTTGTCGTTAATAAATAAATGCAGACCCTTGTACACGAATTCTTTTGGATTGGACAAAACGTATTCAAATCATAGAGGGGATTATCCAAGGACTTGTGTATCTCCAAGAATATTCGAGATTAACTATTATTCATCGAGACCTGAAACTAAGTAATATATTATTGGATGAAAATATGAAGCCTAAAATATCAGATTTTGGTATAGCCAAAATTTTTGTGGAAAATGATCATCAAACAGAACGAATTGTTGGAACATAGTAAGTACACATAAATCTTCTTTTATTCTATATTGCTTTGTAAGCTTGCACTTGTTAAGACACATGCTTAACACACTATTTCTTATAATTCAATGCAGTGGTTATATCCCTCCTGAATATGTTAAAAGAGGCATATATTCAACTAAACTTGATGTCTATAGTTTTGGGGTTCTACTTCTACAAATCATAAGTGGAAAAAAGGTTTCATCTTTATATGGCCCACATGAAGACTTGAGCCTTCTAAAGCATGTAAGTTTGCCATTAATATTACTAATTAGTATTGGAAATATTTAATTTGATATATATATTTTCATATAAAATTTCAGGCATATGAGTCATGGAAAGATGACAAGGGCATGGAGTTTGTGGATCCATCATTAGATGATACACAATCCTCCTGTAAATTAATGAGATGCTTGCAAATAGCTCTACTATGTGTCCAAGAAAACCAAAATGATAGACCGTCCATGTTAGAAATTTCCTCGATGCTCAAAACTGGATCCACAAATACAGTAATCAGCCCCAAAAAGCCTGCTTTCTCAGAACAAAGTGATGAAAAGAAAATGACTAAAAGTTCAGAATTAATTTCGGTTGATGATGCAACAATTTCTGAAGTGGTAGCAAGATGACTCTAGGCTTTTGCAAGACCAATATTTGGTGGTCCCTGGAGATCGGGTAGGAAGCTGCTTAATTTGACCATTATAATTTTCTGCAATATTATTGAACCTATTGCCATTAAACATGGATGCCAACTATGAAAGCAATTAATTGGTTGTAGTTTCATCTTGTATTATATGGATAATTCGAAGAAAAGGCCAATACGATGACATTGACTTGACGCTTGTCATTTTATTGGTTTACTTTAAGCTAATTTTTTTAAGACATTGAGATGTTTAGCTCAGAACAAAAAAGCAACAACAAAAAGCCGTCTAAGAAAAAATAATGAGTGACATATATTCCAGCTCAACATATTACATTCGTAATTATTTGTCCTCCAAGAAAATAACAGGAAATATATGATAGGACTTTAGCAATTTATTAAGTGCAAGATGGTCATCCAAGTTTATATTGACTTACCAATGAATACGAGTTTTTGTTCTCTTCCTGGTTACAATAATGTAGGGTCATAGTTTGGCATAGATTAGACTTTAGCCATTTATTAAGTACAAGGTGCTCAAGGTGTTCACCAGTGCTTACCAATGAATGCGAACATTATTTGATTATATTTTGCAATGTATTTGTGTTAGTGGTTCCATGCTGCTAGTTAGCAACCTCTAGATGTATTTGTTGAAAATCGGAGGAGTAAAAAATAAAATAAAGAACAGTAAATAACAACACACAAAAGCACACAATATTTTACGTGGTTTGGCATAACTTGTCTACATTCACAAATGAGAAAGATCCACTATAATTATATGAATACGATACAAACATTTATCACACCATCAATCTACATAAGCGGACAACTCCGAATGCGTCTGCGTGATTGACAACTCCAACAAAGCCAACCAGTATTCTTAGTGGCCATTATTGTATAAGAACTTGGATTGAAGGAGGAGTGTCCGCGAATAAGTTGGTTTTGTGTCTGCCTTATTATGGATACGCCTGGACGCTGTTTAAACCCAAGGATTAACGGTATTGGCGCAGTAGCTATCGAACTAGCCATTATAGCCACGGGCGGATCCAACCAATCATGGCCCACCCTCAATTTTTTTTTTTTTAAATATTAATATGTACAATTTATATATTTTGGCTTACTCTAACAAAAATATTAATGGACAAAAAAAGTAATGTATAATTAATTTTTACTTTGACCCACCCTAAAAAAAATTCTTGAATCCGCTACTGATTACAACACATGGGCTTTTGCGGTACTATCACATCAAGAATAGCAGAAAGGGGAATAAAGACGTTCAAGTTAATTGGGAAAATTTGGATTAGTTTTGATGATGTAAAGGTGGTGAAAACTAAATTTTCTTATGCCAAGGAGAAGGGGCTGCGCGGTTACTATGTGTGGGAAGTACCTTATGATGATGATTGGGTGCTTTCCGAGGCTACAAGTAGGCAATAATAATTCAATAGTTATTGTCATCTTACCGATCATTTCCGTTATTATTCTAATAATGTCTGTCCATAAGCAGCAAATATACCACATAAAATGTACAAAATTTTTGTTACATTCCACACTGCCGACAAATGATTTTGAGATTTAAGTTTATAAGATTTGAATATGATAAAACCACAGTCAAACACACAATAAAAGAAAACAGAAAAGTAAATAGGACATTTGATTTACCTTGGTTTATTCCGATTAAGCAATTATGTCCAACATTCAAATAGAGAATTTTGATTTAAGTTTATAATGAATAATGACGACAACTCACTCTTACTCTCTAGTTTTTATCACCTTAGGTTTCTCACTATTACATAATATATATAATAGAAAACTCTACTCCATTTGGATTTACCCAAATCTAACTCAACACAGGCCCAAATATTAGTAAACCAATTGCAAGTTCAATTACTAATTAGACTTATTGTGAAGCAGGTGCTGCCCTCTCACCCCCACAGCTCACCGGAGAGCGGGACCGCCGCCCACTCATTGGGGAGTGGGACCTCCGAATACGTCTGTGTGCAAAATATGAACCATATCCAACAAAATCCTCGTAAGCTATGTACATAGTAGTAGCACGATGGTAGGAGTGTGTCATTACTTGTCAATATGGAAATAACTAGGAATGTGTCCCGTAATTCAACGGTCAAGTTTTGTTTAACATTCTTCCTCTTGATTTGCTGTGTATGGTGGAAGTTGCACGTAATACTAATTTCCAAAGAGAAATTAACTTGTGAAGCCCCTGCAGTCTCAGCCACTTTTAGTATCTGGTGTTCTAAAGATATCTCTTTCGCTCTCTCTTAAATAAGTCAACAAGAGCCAAAAGAAAGCACGTAGAGGCAAAATAAGAAGCCAACACCACATGCAGTTCAGTTCCGGTCATAAATTATTTACAAAAAATTTGAAAAGAATTTAAAAACAAAAACCATCGGGAGAAAAGTCTTCCTTGCAGCAAATTCTAGTCATTGACAGATATATTAGAAAAAAGATAACCCTTTTCACATATATAATTGTCAAAATGAATTTATACCTGAGAGTATTCATAGATCCAAACCCCACATCAGGAAGGTGGTACAAGAGGTTACATTAGTCGTATCACAGATCAATGTATTGATGTCACCAAGTTAAACTGAATTTGTATGTGGTATGGTTTACGTGGTATGCGTGCATTAGCTCTTTATAGTTTATACAATCTCCTAAATTCAACATTGTTAGACAGTTTTTTTCCCTACAAAACATGTTCTCCAAAAAAGGAGAAAGAGTATCATTTTCCCACGAAATCTATCCATAAATCAATAGAGGAAAATCAATCTGTTGTATTTTTGCCTAACTTGCTAAATGAACATTCACATTTCCTGCAAAACATGAGCTTCCATCCTTCAATGGCTGGCAAAACCATCGCCTTCCTCCTCTTCCTCTTCATTTATCTTCCCCATTCGAATGGTGCGAGGTGGTTACTGGGATTCTCACAGTAAGTTCCCCATTTCAGAAATAAATTCTGCACTTTTCACCCACCTTATGTGCGGTTTCGCTCGTATAAACTCCTCTACCTACCATATTTCTATCAACTCAACTTCTGAAGAATCCTTCTCCAACTTCACCAGCACTGTGAAACACAAGAATCTATCAGTTGTAACACTTTTATCAATCCAGGGTACGGGACAAAACTCTTCAATCTTTGGTTCACTAATAAACCAATCCTCTTCCAGAAAGACTTTTATCAAATCCTCCATAGAAACAGCCAGGCTCTATGGCTTCCATGGCTTAGACCTTGCTGGTGTAAAGCCAAGTAGAACAATCAACATGACAAATTTAGGAACCCTTTTCGATGAATGGCACGATGAGGTAAATTTCGAGGCTAGAAACTCAGGTAAGTCACAACTTTTACTGGTAATGACCAGCCATCATTTGCCTTTTCTCGACTCGATCACTTACCCAATAGTATCCTTGAAAAAGAACTTGGATTGGATACATGTTTTAGCATATGACTATTATGTGCCTACAAGGGATAAATTTATAGGCGCTCATGTTGCTTTATATGGTTCTTCAAGTTGGTTCAATACCAATTATAGTATAAGTGAATGGCTAAGAATTGGAGTTGAAGCTGAAAAACTTGTTTTGGGTTTGCCTTATCACGGCTACGCCTAGACACTGGTTAGTCCAGATGATAATGCTATCGGTGCACCGACTTCTGGTCCAGTATCACAATAGATGGTTCTATAGGCTACAAGTTCATCAAATCGTACGTTCGAGATTATGGTTATAGAGCTGCTTCAGTGTATAATCATACTTATGTCATGAATTTCTTCACTACTGGAACAAATTGGATCAATTTTGATGGTGTGGAGGCTATAAGAGCAAAAGTTTCTTATGCAAAAGAAAAAGGGTTGCTTGGGTACAATGTGTTTCAGCTTTCTAATGATGACAAATGGAAGCTTTCTTCAGCTGGTATGGAATTGTTATTTACTTGTTAGTCATTTGATCCTTCTTCAATTATCTTCTCCATTATTCTCTTAACAGAGAAAATACAGGGGAATTTCATTGGGAAGATCAATCCCAAGTGTTTCCAATTTATCATATTACTAAAATATTAGAGAAGTTTAACAACTATGTGAATCTAATGAACATAAGAAACATATTTTTAGTTCAAAAGGAAAGTTCTGAAGATCAGCGAAACAAGCCGCGGTTATTGATAATAATTCTTGTTACAGTAGCAATACTTATGCTGCTTCTTAGTGCCATAATTTGCTGCTTGAAAAGAAGAGTACTCAAATCAACAGGTAACTTAAGCTTCTAGTTCAATATGAGTGCTATAATCAACCCTGAAATAGAGTAATTTGACCATTTATATGACTGAATTGTGCTTTACATTATATTTGGTTTCAAGGATTATGAGTACTATGAAGAGTTCACTATCTAAACTGAAAATCAAAATATCAGCTGCTGAAAAACTTAACAATGATGCAAATAAGTTGCAAGTATTCAGTTTTACAACAATTAAAGCGCCTACAAATAACTTCTCGAGCAATAATAAGCTCGGCGAGGGTGGATACGGTCTTGTCTACAAGGTAATACTAACAGATTGTAACATATAAGGTGTTAGTTTAGGAGTTGTCCAGTTGATGCCATATGCAGGGTGTTCATGATATTTTTTAAATTATTGGATTAAGCCTATTGTGTCACATCAGTTTGTATATAAAGTTTGTTTGAAAAAGTACTAGGTTTCAACTGTCAGGCGAGGTTAATGAAGGGACAAGAAATAGCAGTCAAGAGACTTTCAGAAACTTCTCATCAAGGACTTGAAGAGTTCAAGAATGAAGTTGAGCTTACTGCAAGGCTTCAGCATGTAAATCTTGTACGAGTCTTGGGAATTTGCACTGAAAAGAAAAAAAGATGCTGATTTATGAACACATGCCGAAACAAAAGCTTGGATTTCTACATCTTTGGTATGTAAACTCTATACTTCCAACTATGATCTATGTATCTTTAACTGGGTTTAAATAGTTTGTCCATGTAACAATATTACGCTTACAAACTCTTCAAATTGATACTAAAACGGATGAATGATATGTCACTCCTATACAAGTTTGTATATGTTATCTTACTCTTTTCTAGAAAGATCAAAACATAAGCAAAAACAATTAAATTTTAGGACTTGTGGGAACTTGACTATCTTCTTGTTTTTGCTTCTAGTTTTTAATTGACCAACTGATTACAAGTTTGGTTTTCTACCGATGCTTGATGCGTGTTTCCTGGTACATGCAAATGTAGCAAGTATACTAGTCGCACAAGTAATATATTGATGAGTAGAGTATCGTTCCCACGAGGATTGTAAGAAAAGCACTGAGTCTCCTAATGTTTTCTAGTTAAAGCAATCGAATTCTTTGGATTGGTGGGAGCAAGTTTTAATTTAAAAACAACAAAATGAAATTTACTAAGGTAAGAACTTAATTAAGAAAGCAATATAAAAACACGGAATATCAATTCAAGTAAAACGGGTAGGGTTTTGGCTTCATTTGGATTTTCATGGGTTAAGCCTATAATTACACTAAACTCATATTCATATGCAATGGTTATAAATCGAACTCACTAACATGTAGACATACCCTCTCGGGCTATGCCTTCCTATTCTTCCTTACTAACCTTCCGCATCCAACAAATTGAAGATTAATAATTTCAAACTCATTAAGCACAAGAATCCTATAATGATTTCATTAATTCTTGGATCTATCTCTAGCATCCAATACTATAACGGTGATTACCCAAGAAGCCTAACATGATTCATTTCTCAATCTCACCATGTTCATCACATACAACATTAAAAATCAGAGTAACACACAACCACAGCATACTCATATGAAAATAACACAATCAAACCCTTAACCTATTTAGAATCCAAACTACCATCAAAACCCTAACCCAAAAGAGATTAGTTCATAATTAATTCAATAACACAAAAACAAAAATAGGAAAAAGACAAGTTCAACATAATGAAAATGAGAATAAAGATTAGAAATCTCCCCAAAAGATAAATCCTCTAGTTGGAAATCGAATCTTCTCCCTTTTACAACCCAAAATTTGCTCAAAGTTCTTAGAAAAATGTAAAAGTGGCTAAACCTAAAAACAAAACGAAGATCCTGGGGAAAAAGACTATGTTTTTCTTTTATACTTCGTCGAAATAACCCAGCCAAAACATGCACAGCACAGATAAGTTCGTCCCTGGCCAACTTCGCCGCGGCGAAGACATTTTCTTCGCCGGGGCGAAGCTTCTTCCTCAGTTTTGAAATTACAGAACTGCCACTCCGCTTGTTTCATCGTTTGATTCTTCGATTCTCGGTGCTCTTCCTTGGAAACAAGCTTCATCGTGCTTTATCCTGCTCCGGAACTATCCTATCTTCTAAGATCCGCTAAATTCTGAGTCAAAAATATCCAATTTTGTTCTTATTTGCTCAAAATGACCATTTTAACTTGAAATACGAAAAGTAACGAATTAAGGAACAATTCAGGTCAAAATGCAGTAGAAAGTACCTGAAATCCGACAAAAATGAATAATGAAAAGTGTATAATTTACGGATTATCAACTACCACCAAACTAGAGATATGCTCGTCCCCGAGCATATGGTACAAAAATGACAAAAACATAAACAATTAAACAGAAACAAAAACACAAAACACACACAACAAAACTGCAAAAAAAAAAAAAAAAAAAAAAAACAACTCTACAAGGGATTACCTAGAAATTGCACATGTCTCAAAAGTTGTTGAAAAATTATTATTAGGAAATATTCAACACTCCAAGAAGTCATAAGTTATATCGACTGTCTTCCTCAATCGGTTCACCAAGTAGGTGATCCCTACTTCAATCCACATTCCAACTTCCCGGATTATTTTATGCAACAATTGTAAAGTTTATCAAATGGTGGCGGACTCCATAGGCCTAAGTATCGAACTACTCTCCACTAATGTGGACTAGACATCGCTAAGGATCAAAAGGTTTTGCAAGCTTGTAACGTTAGGCTCGAGTAATAGGTTCCAATAAAAAGGACATAGGAATAACAAAGTAAGAGAACTCGGTTGTCCTACAGCAAAACTCAAATCACATTGAAACCCATACCTTCTCAACCACCAATCGACATGTCCACTAATTCACATCCCTCAAACGCGTACCTTTCTTATTTTAGGATACCATAAATGCGGGTGAGACTCGTTTAAGGCATACGTGGCATTGTTATACCCGAGGTCGCCAAATACTGCTAGGCAGTTTTTAAGGCGAGTTTTGGTTTCCAGCCGGTATACCCTTAAACGAGGCAGAATTGTTTTTTTTTTGTTTTTCTTTTCACATTGAATTGGAAATGAGGTAACTACCTCTTTTGTTTTTATTCTCTTCTCTCAACCCCCAAACTAATGTTTTGGCCTCCTCATCATTTTTCTTCTTTCAACCTCCAAACTATTCTTTTGCTCATTCGTACACTCTTCCTGTTCTTTGTTTTACACTAAGACCGAATTCTCCTAAGGGTACGATAAAGTGTTTAGGGTAGAAGGATTTGATAAATTTGTTGTTTTCCAAAAAAAATAGCAATAAAATTCATACGGCTCAAAAGGGTGACTAGGGAAAATTTCATTCATGGGTTGGCTAGAAAGGCTCAAACGTTCCGAAAAATTGCCTAAATCATCTCCTCAACAATGTCTAATCCTAGAATTTCGCCTCAAGCACTTCTCAACTAGGTTTTAGAGTCCACCAACATTATCAAACTTCACCTAACCACATAAAATGAATCTAAGCATGCCGAAATAAATGAAAATGGTGGTTGAACCACTCAACAAACCTCAATCAAAATCCAATCAATAAACAAAAACTTGAAGCAATGCTTAACATTTCTCAACAATAAAAATTCAACAGCCTTATTCTCATCATTGATTTATACAATTCATCATCGGCAAAACGAACAAACAAAGTTAACAAACAAAACACAAAGAGGTTTTCAAGTTAAGGTGTATGTGGCGTTGTTAAACCCGAGGTCGCCAAATACTACCAGGCAGTTTTTAAGGCGGTTACTGGTTTCCAACCAATATACCCTTAAATGAAACAAAGAAAGTAAACAATTAACCTAAAAAATTCTTTTTTTTTTTTTTTTTTTCAGTTTAAGGTGTACGTGGCGTTGTTATACCCGAGGTCGCCAAATACTGCCAGGTAGTTTTTAAGGCGGTTACTGGTTTCCAGCCAATATACCCTTAAACCCGGTTTTAATTCTATTCCCTACCCCTAAACTAAACATAACATTGTCCCCAATGTTCCATTATGCACAAATCAGGAATAGAGAATAATAAAACAATAAAGGTATGAGAATTCTCCCTGGTTAATCCATGAATTGTCGCTCCACAATGAACACCTGGTGTCGGACTTTTCATCATCCAGAATCTGTCAAAACAATCAAACTGCGGTGTCCCTTATGTTAGCACAATTCACAACTAATCTTGAAAATATTACAACCTAATCTTGTCCTTTTCACAACTACGAATTAAAACAACAACTAAAAACTAATAAAATAAACAAAGTTCAAAACCAAAATAAACTGAGTTTAATGTTTCAACTGATACGAAATTAAATGAACAGAATTAAACAAAAATAAAACAAAACGGGTGCTCTGGTTCAATCTTCTTCTTCATCTGCTTCCTCTTCGGAGCCCTCATCTTCCTCGTCCCTCTTCGGAGTCCAGCCACTCATCCGAGTTCCAATCTACCCATTGGTATGCTGAAGTGTCAACATTCAGCTCCTTGAAGCTGTTTGTCAGCATTTCATACATTATCTCAGTCCGCTCCATCATCCAGTCCTGGCGTCTCTTCATGTATTTCATCAGGCTCATCATTTCCTGCATCATCTCCTTTTGTGTACCTGTGGAGCTGGATGATGTGGCATGGCTTGTTCTCTCGCCTCGCTCTTGGTTCCCGGGCGCCTTCCGTCGGTCCAAGTGTTTCGTGTAATAATCCGAATCTAAGGTTGGAGCAGCATGAATACGCTGGTCGTCATCCTGAACGCGACTCCAGCTTTTAGACATACGGCTGTGATGAGATGCGGGAAACAGTAACTTCCTCGCCCCGGGTTTGCTACCAGCTTAATACTGTTAAAAATTATATCCTCCACATCCATACTCTTCCCTATGGCCATTGAATAGAGTAGCAAGGCCTTCTAGCGAGTCACAGTACTGTAGTGCGATTCCGGCATGAGTCTCGCACATATGAAGTATTGCCACAGCCTAGCCATCGGTGTCAACTGTGTGTTACCCTTAGTCTTTTTACATTTCTTGGACACGCCCTTGCTGTGTACCCGGTTTTGCAATCACTGAGGGGAATCAAGTCGTCATCAATCCGTGATCTCTTGAACCGTAAGTAGTCATCAATCAGGACTTCCGGCAAATGAAAGAAATCATTGATTTCTTTTCTCGTAAAAGGCATATCCTCCCCTCTTACAAACATCGTTTCTTCCTTACACTCCGAGAGATTGGCATAAAACTCCCTTACCAGCGGCTCGACCGCCAACTGGTCAGGAGCTCGCATAAACATCTCCCACTGCCTCCCTCTACTCCAATCAAATGCCTGAGTAGCGGTTAAGCCGCGCTCCGAGATAATCCCTTTGTCCTTCCTCTGAATGGCCGCCTTATACCTCTTCCGGGCCTCGTCGTTCACAAAACGGTTATCTACACTTTTTCCCTTACTCTTACTCTTTCCCTTGTATGGTTGCTTAACCTTTGGAGCCATTTTTCCACTCAGTTCTAACCCAGAAATTCAACCCCAAAAATTCAGTCCTAATTCTACACAATTACAACTCAACCTGCAAAAACAACCCACACTTCCAAAAGTTTTCAATTTCACCCCCAAACTACAAATTTTCAATTCCACACAACACTTCAAAATTTCAACACCTACACTCCTAACAATCAAACACTGCACAATACACTCTTCTTCACACACAATTTCAATTCAACAACCACAAAATACTTCTCAAATCAATCGCACAATTATTTCCAGATCTCTGCTTAGAAACTTGAAATTGTTCGAAAAAAAGTATTGGGTTATTAAGATCTTACCACAATGAAGGAGTGTGCACCACCAATTGAAGCAGAAACGCCCCAGATTGAAAATCCCCAATTTTTTGATCCAAAAATTTTCTTGAGATTTCGCGAAAATTTGTTGTTGAAAAGGGTTGTTTTGGTGTTTAGGAATGTTGTGGAGCAAGAAATTTTGTTGGAAAAGCAGTTTGGAAGTCAACAATGGAAGTTGAAATTTTTTTCTCTCAACTCAAAATGCAAGGCGGCGTGAAAATGAGAAGAGTAAAGTGAGTATTTATAGAAACGGCTCGTCGCCGTGGCGAAGAAGAATCTTCGCCGCGACGAAGTTCATCAATTATAAACCCTAATCAACTTTTCCAAGTCTCGCCGCAGCAAAGAAGGATCTTCGCCGCGGCGAAGTTCATTGTTCATGAACCCTAAAAAATTCCCAGGTTTCGCCGTGGCGACAACAATTCCTTCGCCGCGGCGAAATTGTCCAAAGGATACAAGGCTATCTTCACCCTAGCGAAGAAAACTTCTTCACCGCGGCGAAATGCCTTAGCCAAAATTTCCCAAATCTAGAATACGTTCTTTGCCGCGGCGACAACAATTCCTTCGCTGCGGTGAAATCATCCAGAAGCTAACTCAGAAATTCAGTTTCTTTGCCGCGGCGAAGAAAATTTCTTCGCCTCGGCGAAGTATGGAACAATTTCATACCTTCCTTTGGCTCATGACTTCACCTGAAACACCCAAAACAAAAACATCAAATTTATACAAAATCAAAATGAAATAAAATGAATTCAAACTACTAAAATGAAAATCACAAAGTTAAAAACACTTGGGTTGCCTCCCAAGAAGCGCTCGTTTATAGTTGGAAGCTTGACTCTCTCTATCCTTTAGGTCGGGATGTCCAGCCGGATTGGGATGGAATTGCAATTCATCATCCCATCAATGTATGGCTTCAATCTCTGTCCATTGACTGTGAAAGTGCCTTTCTCTTCATGTGTAACCTCTACTGCTCCGGATTCGTAAATCCTCGTAATAGTGAATGGTCCGGACCATCTAGACTTAAGTTTTCCGGGGAAAAGCCTAAGTCTAGAATTGAATAGCAACACCTTCTGTCCAACTTCAAAAGCCTTGGTCCGGATGTGCTTGTCGTGCCATCTTTTTGTCTTTTCCTTATAATTCCAGGCATTTTCATAGGCTTCGAGACGAAACTCATCAAGTTCGTTCAAAGTCAGCATTCTCTTTTCTCCCGCGGCTTTCAAATCCATATTCAACTACTTGACGGCCCAGTATGCTTTATGTTCTAGTTCTACCGATAAGTGGCACGCTTTCCCATAAACCATCCTAAATGGAGACATTTCAATCGGGGTCTTAAATGCGGTTCGGTATGCCCACAGTGCATCATCCAGCTTCCGAGACCAATCTTTCCTAGATGCATTAACTGTCTTTTCCACATGCCCCTTGAGTTCTCTATTCAACAGTTCTACTTGCCCGCTCGTCTGTGGATGGTAAGGTGTCGCAACTCTATGTGTCACTCCATACTGACTCAACAGTGCATCCAGCTGCCTATTACAAAAATGAGATCCTCCATCACTAATGATTGCTCGTGGTACCCTAAACCTAGAGAAAATATTTTTCCTCACAAAATTAATCACTACCCTAGCATCATTAGTTGGCAATGCAACTGCCTCGACCCACTTCGACACATAATCCACCGCTACCAAGATAAACGTATTCCCAAAAGAACTTGGGAATGGACCCATGAAATCAATCCCCCATACGTCAAAAATCTCAACCACCAGGATGTTGTTCAACGGCATCTCATCCCTTTTTGAAATATTTCCCATCCGTTGACATTGGTCACACTCTTGAATCATCCAGAAGGCATCCTTAAAGAGGGTTGGCCAATAAAACCCAGATTGTAACACCTTAGCTGCTGTTCTAGCTCCCCCAAAATGGCCACCCACTTCCTTTTTATGACAATGCCTTAATATGCTCTCCATCTCTTCCTCCGGGACACATCTCCATATCATTTGATCAGCACAGTGTCTGTATAGGAACGACTCTTCCCAAAAGTAGTATTTTAAATCTGAGAAAAATTTTCTCTTCTGTTGATATGTCATACCACTTGGGAGTACCCTTGATGACAGATAATTTGCAAAGTCCGCATACCATGGTGCTTCTTCCACTCTTATCAGCTTCTCATCAGGAAATGTTTCTCTAATTGGCATTTCCTCCTCATTTCCCTTGATTGGTCTCTCAATTCTCGACAGATGATCAGCTACCACATTTTCCGACCCCTTCTTGTCTCGAATTTCCAACTCAAACTCTTGAAGTAGTAAAATCCATCTTATCAACCGAGGTTTTGCTTCTTGCTTTGCCAGTAGGTGTCTGAATGCTGAATGGTCCGTGTATATGATCACCTTCGCACCTAATAAGTAAGAACGAAACTTGTCAAAAGCAAAAACCACAGCCAATAACTCTTTTTCAGTGGTTGTGTAATTCAATTGTGCATCAACGAGAGTTTTGCTAGCATACTGAATTACATGCAACACTTTATTTTTTCTCTGTCCTAATACTACCCCTAAAGCAAAATCACTAGCATCACACATTAATTCGAAAGGCAGTCCCCAATCGGGAACTGCAATAATAGGTGCAGAAACTAGTAATTTTTTCAAAGTTAGAAAGGCATGCATGCAATCATCATTAAAATCAAAAACAACATCTTTATTCAATAGATTGCAAAGGGGTTTAGAAATCTTAGAAAAATCCTTGATGAAGCGTCTGTGAAACCCCGCATGCCCCAAGAAACTTCGGACGGCCTTGACATTTGATGGTGGTGGTAGCTTCTCAATCACTTCTGTCTTTGCTCGATCGACTTCAATCCCATCCTTGGAAATCCTGTGCCAGAGCACTATTCCCTCTTGGACCATGAAGTGACATTTCTCCCAATTCAAGAATGATTTGTCTCCTTACATCGCCCGCAAAAACAAGAGAAAGATTAGTTAGACAGTTATCAAATGATGAACCAAAAATTGAGAAGTCATCCATGAAGACTTCTATAAACCGTTCCACCATGTCTCCAAAGATTGACATCATGCATCTTTGGAATGTTGCTGGTGCATTGCATAGCCTGAATGGCATCCGTCGGTAGGCAAAGGTGCCGTAGGGGCAAGTGAAGGTCGTTTTCTCTTGATCCTTAGGAGCGATGGCAATTTGGTTGTATCCTGAATACCCATCCAGAAAACAATAATAGGCATGTCCTGCCAACCTCTCCAACATCTGATCAATGAAGGGTAATGGGAAATGATCCTTCCTTGTCGCCTCATTTAGTTTACCGTAATCAATGCATACTCTCTAGCCTGTCATCGTCCTTGTGGGTATCAAATCATTGCTCTCATTCCTCACCACCGTGATCCCTCATTTCTTCGGAACTACTTGTACCGGGCTCACCCATGGGCTATCGGAGATCGGATAAATAATCCCCGCATCCAAGAGTTTCACTACCTCCTTTCTCACCACCTCTTTCATCGAAGGATTCAATCTCTGTTGTGGTTGTACCCTAGGCTTAATGTCATCCTCCATGAGGATCTTATGCATGCAAAATGACGGTGAGATACCTCTAATGTCCGAAATGGTCCATCCAATTGCTAGTCTATGTTCCCTCAACACCCTGATCAACCTCTCTTCCTCTAATGCACTCAAAACTGAACTGATAATCACCGGAAACGTTTCCGAGTCTCCAAGATAGGCATATTTGAGGTGGGTGGTAAAGGTTTCAGTTCAAGCCTTGGAGCTTCTTCATTTTTTTCCTTTGCCTTCTCCTTGTCAAAATCAAACTCCTCAAATTCTTTATCTTGACTATCCTCAATCGGTTGAAGGGCTTCTAACATCCTAGCACACTCATTACTTGCTGATTCTTCTACCTCTATTATTTTTGATTTGGCTATACAGGCTTCTAGAGGTAATTCTAGGATGTTTTCTTCCATGGATTCCACAACAAGTTCATCCACCACATCGACACTAAAGCATGAATCCGCTTCAGCTGGAAACTTTATTGCATCAAACACATTGAAAGTTACTGTTTCATCTTGAACCCTCAACAGTAACTTTCCTTCCTGCACATCAATCAGTGCTCTCCCAGTGGCTAAAAAGGGTCGGCTCAAAATAAGAGGAATTTCTTTATCCTCTTTCATATCCAACACTACAAAGTCTGCTAGAAAAATTATCTTCCCTACCTTCACCAGTACATCTTTGACTATCCCCCATAGGTGCTTTATTGACCTATCCGCTAGTTGCAACGACATGGTCGTTGGCTTCACTTCACCAATCCCCAATCTCCTGAAAACAGAAAAGGGCATCAAATTAATACTAGCTCCTAGATCACATAAAACAAGGTCAAAAGTAAAATCCCCTATAACACAAGGAATAGTAAAACTCCCTAGATCTTTGAGCTTCAGGGGCAATTTTTTCTGCAGGATTGCACTGCACTCTTCTGTGAGCATCACCGTTTCCTCATCTTCTAACTTCCTTTTGTTCGAAAGGATTTCCTTCAGGAACTTCGCATAACTCGGCATTTGCTGCAATGCATCTGCAAAAGGAATGTTAATGTACAATTTTTTAAAAATTTCTATGAACTTTGAAAATTGATTATCCTGATTCTTTTTCTTTAATCTCTGAGGAAAAGGCACGGGTGGGGTGTGATGTGCTAATTCTGATGGTATCTCGGGGAATGGCAATTTCTCCTTCTTCTTTTGCCTTTCTTCATTTTTCTTTTTCTCTTCCCCCTCATCAGTTGGTTTCTTCTCACAAATGATCTCTTCATCAATTTTCTCTTCAAAATCTTCCTTTCCGGGTTGCTCCACCTCTTTGGTAGTGTGGTCTACCTCTTCCAAAACTGTCCCACTTCTCAAGATTATGGCATTTACTTGTTCTCGTGGGTTAGTCACTGTATTGCTTGGTAGAGAACCCTGTGGTCTCTCATTAAGCTTCTCGGCCAATTGGCCCATCTGTACCTCCAGATTCCGAATGGACGCCTCTTGGTTTCTAAAATTTATCCTCGTCTCACTCATGAACCCTATGGTCTCTTGCATGAATTTACCAAACATGTCCTCCAACTTCATCACTCTTTGGTCTCCCGGTTGATTGGTCACCCCTGGTTAGTTATTTGGAACTGGCCTCTGGTTCCATTGGTTATTTTGCTGGTTCTGATTTCCCCAAGCCAGATTTGGATGATTTCTCCACCCCGAGTTATATGTGTTGGAGTATGGGTTGTTCGGTTGTCTCTGATTCCCTGCCAAGTAATTTACTTGCTCCATTAATGAAGATGACGGAGCAAATGTATTTCCAACTTGACACTCGCTGCTCACATGGTTTCTTGCACAAAAATCACATGTTAGTTGGGGTGCTTGTATAGAATTTATCTGCATAGTTCCCAACTGTTTTTGAAGTGTAGTGAGTTGGGCTGAGATGGCTGTGAATGCATCAACTTCATGAAGACCCAAAGATTTCCGTGTGGTGACTCTCTCATTCGGTCTTTGATAGTTGTTGCTTGCCAAAACCTTAAGCAACTCATACACTTCCTCTGGTGTCTTATTCTGCAAGGCCCCTCCCGAAGCTGCATCCATCATGGTTTGCACATTACCCATCAAACCATTATAAAAAGTTTGGACTTGAAGCCAAACTGGCAAACCATGGTGTGGACATTTCCTCATCAACTCCTTGTATCTTTCCCAAGCCTCATACAGTGACTCGGACTCTTCTTGTAGAAATGATGTGATATCATTTCTCAATTTCGCTGATTTGACTGGAGGAAAGAACTTGGTCAGGAATTTCTGTGCCAGATCATTCCACGTTATTATTGTTCCCGGTGGTAATGCCATCAACCACCCCTTGGCTTTATTTCCCAATGAGAATGGGAATAACTGTAGCCTAATAGCATCATCCGACACTCCATTTGACTTGAAGGTGTCACAAATTTCTAGGAAATTTGCAATGTGCTGATTCGGATCTTCCTTCAAATCCCCGTTGAATCTAACCGACTGCTGGATCATCTGGATGATTGCCGGCTTGATCTCGAAATTGTTTGCTTGCATTGTAGGTCTAGTGATACTCGACCCACTACCATTCACTGTGGGAAATGAAAATTCCCTCAGTGTTCTATTTTCTTGTTCAGCCATTTCAACTTCTTCTTCTTCAGGTTCTACAGCAAGATTTTCTCTTTCTCTTCTCTCTCTGTTATGTCTTCTCACGGTTCGCTCAAGCTTAAGGTCAACAGGAACCACTGGTTGACGTCTTGCTCTTCGCATAAACTGAAACGAACAAGAGTGAAGAAAAGTGAAATCACAATTCTAATGAAAATTAAAAACAAAAATCAAAACTTCAATCTAGCTAACTAAAGAAAAACTCAATGTTAACTTAGAACAAATCCCCGGCAACAGCGCCAAAAACTTGATGCGTGTTTCCTGGTACATGCAAATGTAGCAAGTATACTAGTCGCACAAGTAATATATTGATGAGTAGAGTATCGTTCCCACGAGGATTGTAAGCAAAGCACTGAGTCTCCTAATGTTTTCTAGTTGAAGCAATCGAATTCTTTGGATTGGTGGGAGCAAGTTTTAATTTAAAAACAACAAAATGAAATTTACTAAGGTGAGAACTTAATTAAGAAAGCAATATAAAAACACGGAATATCAATTCAAGTAAAACGGGTAGGGTTTTGGCTTCATTTGGATTTTCATGGGTTAAGCCTATAATTACACTAAACTCATATTCATATGCAATGGTTATAAATTGAACTCACTAACATGTAGACATACCCTCTCGGGCTATGCCTTCCTATTCTTCCTTACTAACCTTCCGCACCCAACAAATTGAAGATTAATAATTTCAAACTCATTAAGCACAAGAATCCTATAATGATTTCATTAATTCTTGGATCTATCTCTAGCATCCAATACTATAACGGTGATTACCCAAGAAGCCTAACATGATTCATTTCTCAATCTCACCATGTTCATCACATACAACATTAAAAATCAGAGTAACACACAACCACAAAGATACTCATATGAAAATAACACAATCAAACCCTTAACCCATTTAGAATCCAAACTACCATCAAAACCCTAACCCAAAAGAGATTAGTTCATAATTAATTCAATAACACAAAAACAAAAATAGGAAAAAGACAAGTTCAACATAATGAAAATGAGAATAAAGATTAGAAATCTCCCCAAAAGATAAATCCTCTAGTTGGAAATCGAATCTTCTCCCTTTTACAACCCAAAATTTGCTCAAAGTTCTTAGAAAAATGTAAAAGTGGCTAAACCTAAAAACAAAACGAAGATCCTGGGAAAAAAGACTAAGTTTTTCTTTTATACTTCGTCCAAATAACCCAGCCAAAACACGCACAGCACGAAACTGTGCGTTTAACAAAACTGGAATAAGTGAGTGTCGCCACGGCGAAGAAGAATTCTTCGCAGCGGCGAAGAATGAGTCAGATAAGTTCGTCCCTGGCCAACTTCGCCGCGGCGAAGACATTTTCTTCGCCGGGGCGAAGCTTCTTCCTTAGTTCTAAAATTACAGAACTGCCACTCCGCTTGTTTCATCGTTTGATTCTTCGATTCTCGGTGCTCTTCCTTGGAAACAAGCTTCATCGTGCTTTTTCCTGCTTCGGAACTATCCTATCTTCTGAGATCCGCTAAATTCTGAGTCAAAAATATCCAATTTTGTTCTTATTTGCTTAAAATGACCATTTTAACCTGAAATACGAAAAGTAACGAATTAAGGAACAATTCAGGTCAAAATGCACTAGAAAGTACCTGAAATCCGACAAAAATGAATAATGAAAGTGTATAATTTACGGATTATCAATGCTAACAAATGGTATCTTTTAGATTGGAGAAAGCGTGTTCGGATCATTGAAGGTGTTACTCAAGGGCTTTTATATCTGCAAGAATACTCAAACTTTACAATAGTTCATAGAGACTTAAAGGCTGGCAACATTTTGTTGGATAAAGAAATGAACCCCAAAATATCAAATTTTGGAATGGCTAAAGCTTTTACGAAAGATGAATTTGAAGCTAACACAGGCCGCATAGTTAGAACATAGTAAGTCATTAACTTGCTTAAATTGATATGTGACACATTATTTCTATAAGTTTTCTTTGTTGAATAATGGCATTTTCTTGCCTATGTTGATTTGCAGTGGCTATGTTCCTCCTGAATATGTAAGAAAAGGTATATACTCTATGAAGTATGATGTTTATAGTTATGGAGTTTTGCTTCTACAAATCATAAGTGGCAAGAGGACCGCATGCTACTATGGCTCAAACGAAAATTCAACCCTTTTGGAATATGTAAGTCACTTTCTTTTGATAATTCAAGTCTCAACTTTAATCCATTAGCAGTCTTTCCTGTGAACATTTATATTTTTTTATAATGCAAACTTCATGAGATGAACCAATAAATGGTTTATAATCGCCATTCAACATTGAAAAACAAAAATTTAGTCAAAATTTTTCATTTGAAACTTTAAACTGCAAAGCTTGGTAACATTTGAATTACTTTAGGGGTATGAGTTGTGGAGAGAAGGTGAAGGCATGGAGTTTTTTTATTCATCACTAGATGACTCTTCTTCTCCATTGAAACTAAAGAGATGCATGCAAGTAGCTTTATTGTGTGTCTAGGAAAATCTTGCCGAAAGACCAACCATGCTCAGGGTTTATAACATGCTCAAAGGTGAGAGTGAAGACATCCTTCCTCCTAAGAAGCTTGCTTTTTCAGTCAAAAGAGATGAAGATGAGGATAGTAATTGCATCTTCAAGGTGAAAACATTTTCAGTCAATGATGCAACAATTACTCAACCGGAACCGTGATGAGTCGATGACTAATCCTGAAAGATATTGAAGTAATTGTAGATTCCTTATTAACTATGCTACTCAACATGTAAACCACTGCTGTAATTGCTCTTGGGTATGTAGGGGAGATCGCAGGGTTCCTCTCAAACACTCAAGTTTTTTTTTTTTTTTTTTTTTTTTTTGCATCCCTTGGTAACACTACAGGGCATTGTTTAATTCTTTTACCCCCAAGCTCTATATTGTAGAGTTAATTTTGTTCTACACTACTGTTCATAGTTAGTTTCAATACTTTCTTTTAGTTTATCTATTGTATGCACACAATCTTCTTCCAGGTCTTCGGGTTTATAAAGAGGATTGATCACTCTACCTAATATTAATTACTTGTTAACATTTTCGGATGGATATCTGATTCATGGAATATATGATTGATGTGGTTATTAAACAAGAATGTCGATGCCACTTTCTGTCTCGAGGGTTTCATCCAATTCACCTTGGTGGTGTTTGTTGTGGTTGGGTAGCCAGAGAATTCTGTTACGACTATTGTTGAGGTGAGGGCTTGCTATTATTGTTATTATTTGGTGGTGCAGGGTTCGGTTGGCCGGTTGGAGTAGCTTTGGGAGATCGCTACTGGCAACAACCACAAAAGTGGGGGAAAAAACAAAAACAAATTAACGTGCCCTTTTTTTGGGATTTTGGGAAAGTTTTAACATTTGTTTGGGTTTTTGTTTTTCAGTAAAAGAAATTAAATGAGAGATAAAAAGTATCATCAAGAATGCAGTTGTTATCTAAATATAGAGAAGTATTGTGGAGACAAAGAATGAGATGAAAGGGAAATGGGAAAAATGGAGTTTATACGATTAAAAGCGAGAAGAAGGGAATTTATAGGATTAAAAGCCAATAAGAAAAATTGGTTAACCAGTTAACCGAATTAGCATCCGATTCAAGTGGAAAACCAGTTCGGTTTTGGTTTGGTTTTTCATTCAAACCGGATTCCGGTTCAGTTCAAGAAAGTGCCAAACCACTCCAATTAACCGGATTTCACCACCTATGTATGACAATATATTGACCAAGAATGCTTCCAAGTATGACAATTTCAATTTTTCCTACTCACTCCTCTTAATAGGTGGTGGTAGTTATATGTAGCAGTCACATCACAAAAATGCTTATAGCTATGGAGTATGATGTTTATAGCTATGCAGTGGCTATATTACCCTGAGTATATAAGAAAAGGTATATACTTCATGAAGTATGATGTTTATAACTATGAAGTTCTGCTTTTGCAAATCATTAGTGGCAAGAAGACTACATGCTATTGTGGCTCTTACAAAAATTTAACCTATTTAGAATATGTAAGTTACCGGTCATTCTTTCCTGTAGACATCCTGATTTTTTTTTTTAAAAAAAAAAAATTGTGATTTACTATACCGAGAAACTTGGCTAAAGTTGGGTAACATTTAAGTTACTTCAGGGGTATGAATTGTGGAAAGAAGGTGAAGTCATGGAGTTTTTTGATTTATCACTAGACGATTCGTCTTCTCCATGGAAACTGAAGAAATGCTTGCAAGTAGCTCTACTATGTGTCCAGAAAAATCCGGCAGATAGACTAACCATGTTGTATGTTTATACGATGCTCAAAAGCGAAACTGCAACCATCTCAACTCCTAAAAGGCTTGCATTTTCAGTTAAAAGAGATGAAGATGAGGAAAGTAAATGTGCATTGGGATAAGAAAATCCCAAGTGCATAAATTCCTGAAGTTAAGAAAGATGTCAACAACGGAAGCCATATTGGCACATCCTATGACTTCTGCTCCTTCACCACAACAAAAAAACTTGAGCAAATACCAGTAGCCAAAGGTACCCCGACAAGCGACAACCACCAAGATTCTCACACTATATTATTTCCAAAACTACCCATGGAAGATGATCATCGTGATTTTCATTGTTTTTGTTTTTGTTATTGGCACTTTCTTTTTGGTGGCTAGCGTTCAGGCGCCACAGCCCTTGACATTGACTTGTACCTGCCATTTTTTTGGGATGGCTCAATCTTACGATATTTTGGGAAGATTTTTCTAGGTTTTATTTTCTGTAGTGGAATCTTTGAGATTTGTGAAACTCTCATCCTTGTCCACAAGATGTATGGGAAAATGATTGAAAGAATGATTTTGGTGCTTAAAAGATTTTTCATTTAATTTTTGCTTGATTAAAATTGAAAATAACGGTTCATTAGGAAATAGGTGGGGTTGTCTAGCATTACTCATATTTTAAGTTGCTCGTCAAGTATGCCCAGCCCACCTAGTTAGAGTCAGAGGCGTCAAACTTAGGACAATGGGAAATAGGTGGGGCTGTCTAGCATTACTCATATTTTAAGTTGCTCGTCAAGTTACCCAGCCCACCCAGTTAGAGTCAGAAGCATCAAACCTAGGACAGTAAGAAATAGGTGGGGCTGTCTTAAGTTGCTCGTCAAGTATACCCAGCCCACCCAGTTAGAGTCAGAAGCGTCAAACTTAGGACAATTACAATTTACAACTACTTTATAATCCAGGGCTTCGGCGAATACCTAAACTTGTAGACCTTCCCAATTAGACTTATGCAATCATCAAATCAATTAGAAAGCTCTGATTGATTAAGATCACATATATCTGCAATCCGCATCCGATCGCAGCTGAATTCCACCCATGGTTACCGCCTACTCTACTCCCGCCTACTTCATAACTCCACAGTCCACATTATCCAACTCAATGAACTCAACATTCAAAACAAAACAATGGCAAAATCCTTACGAATAATTCTCTCGATCATCTTCATCATCTCCATTTCATTTCCATCTGCACTTGCATCATAGCCGTTCAAATTCAAGCGGACCCCAAGGCTCTCTGGAAGATTCTCAAAGCAAACGAAACCCCAACCCCAACCACAACAACAACAACAACAACAACAGTACCAGTACAAGACCAAATATTACGAGTAGCGTCTCGACCACTTCAACTTCGCGGATCTCTCGAACTTCCAGCAATGATACCAAATAAACACCGAGCATTGGTTGGGCCCCTTCCACTTGTATAGTTAATGATCTAATTTCGTGAGATTAATTGTATAAAGTGACTTATATCTTACCTCGTATGTTTTCTCTTATGTTGATGTTTGTAGATTCCGAAGATGGCTCCTGGTACAAGAAGGACCCTAGCTAGACATGCAAATGTTGTTGCACAGAATCATAGTCCTGTACCGACACCTGAAATTGCTGCAATCACTAATAAAGTTATGATATTGGTCCATATAATCATACTGAAATATATACTTGGATTTTAGATATCGAGTACAATGTTTGTTTAAAATTTAAGAATACATTTTACTTTACCAACATGTAAACCATCCTTGTGATAACATAGTATTTACTGCTGATGCATTATTTTGATTTTGTAGAGAATATTGTGGCAAAGAACGTGAGAGGGAAGAGTAGAGGAGTTGGATGTGAAAGACTCCTACAAATAGCGTAGTCAAAGTTGCATGTAGACTTTCAAAAAGAAGATGGAGTACTTACTAGAGTAAATGCATCAAAGTTGAGTACTGAGGTAGGAATAGTTGCGAGGAACTATGCCCCCATAAGAGTTCTTACTTGGAAGAAAGTTCCCTATGATGTCGAAAAACAAATGATTGCTCGTATCATGGTAATGTAGTTTAATATCATTATCCAAATTGTCATACTTCCTTATGAAAATAATATATAATACCCATATAAGTTTAATGCATGTACATTATTGATGAATTTAGACCAAGTTTGACATTGATGTCACGGAGCCCCATATACTGAAATGGCTAAAGCACAAATTGTGTAAGAGATTCAACAACTTCCGGAGTGCCCTAACAAGAAATTCAAAGCATATGCTACTAAGGAGGAAGCATTACAGAATAGACCAGAAGAAATTAAAGATCCCGATGATTGGATATATCTTTGTGACTTTTTTTCTAGTGAAAAGTTTCAGGTAAGGTCAGCATGGCTTTTAATGTTATTATATATGTATTGTATTTTAATTTCCTGATTTTGTGGTGTTAGGCACGGTCAAAAACTTATTCTGAGAATCGGTCGAAGATGAGGTGTAACCACCGCGGTGGTTCTAAGAACTTTATCCAGCATAAAAAGGAAAAGGTATTTAATATGATTCACCTATACAAATATACAACTTTGTTGTTCTGTTTACTAAATTTATTTCAATTTATGGTCAATGACGATATGAACTGTTAAGGTGCA
Organism: Pistacia integerrima; assembly: GCA_026225825.1. Taxonomy (NCBI): domain Eukaryota; kingdom Viridiplantae; phylum Streptophyta; class Magnoliopsida; order Sapindales; family Anacardiaceae; genus Pistacia; species Pistacia integerrima. The sequence goes on along the minus strand of CM047743.1, from coordinate 23,922,430 downwards.
CCAACTTGGGGAATCTGTCGGTCCTATACAATTATTTCATGACACTCATTGGAGCACGGAGAAAGGGTGGATTAATGAACAAGCAAGAGAGCTATATGTAAGTTGATCATCTTTCAATTATCAATATATGAAATGTCCTACCATTCAATTGGGTATAAATGTATTGTTTTTTTGTAACTATTCCATATTGCCATGCTTTTATTGTTTTAATTTGAGTCTCATTGCATTTCTCTGTCGTCTTTTGATCACCTGTAATTATGTTGCTACTTGTGCATTTGTTTGATATTGGCATTTAGTTTTCCTGAGTGTTACCAAACTTTTATAACATTGATGTGGTTTGCTATTGATATGTTACAAACATTGCAGGATAAGGCTGAAATTTAACTTGTGTTATATAGTTTCTCTTGATTGAACTTAACAGTTTGTATTTTTTAAAGTTGGAGTTTCTTCTAGTAGGAAAAAGTTCATGGTTTATAATCTGTTTGGATTGAACCTAACAGTTTGGATTTTATGATGTAGATATTATTATTGTCTGAATATATAATTTGAATGTCATATCGCTGAACTTGGACGGATAAGATTATATATATTTTTTTTCTATATTTTTTGTGTGTGTGTGCATGTGTGTGAAGTCTTCCTCCATGGAATTGAGATTCAACTTGATTGAAACCACCTAAATCATAATGATTTAAAATTGTGCACATCATCTTGTGAAATGAATTTTGTTGTTTTCAAAATATTCAGCTTCATGATTGCTGAAGATCATGTATGTTAGTGGAGTTTTTATGTCCTTGGGGGCTCTGGTAGCAATGGCAGAGAACCATGGCTTTGTTTTGCCTCTTGTAGAATTAAAACACTTTGAAAATGGGAAATGCATATGTACATATTTATACTTCTTGATGAGTAGTACTGAACTAATCAACTTCCATTCCGTATCACCATAGCACCCTTGCCACATCACTTTTATGATATTTAGAAAATGCAACAACCCTTATCTTTCCAATTACTTAGCATGTTTATGCATGGATATGTGAATGTAAATCTGTTGCTTATATGTGTATAAGAAAAACTTTATGTCAGAATTTGCCTTTTAGTATTAGATTGATAATGTTTGAGATACTTGCTTCTCTACTCCATCAAATTTATTTTTGTTCAGTGTTGCAGTATTCTTTTATGTTGCTATTTAGTTTGTTGGTTGACTTATTGATTATGCATTCAATTGGTGGTGGGAAAAAATGATAGAGCTGCAAGATGAAACATAAGCAAGGGAAAGTGAAAAAATAGAAGCTGAAATATGTGAGGAAGTTCTGGGTAAAGCTTCCGGATTTAACCAGAATTTTGCATTTTCACAGATTGAGCATCAATCCACTGCAGCAGAAGCAGAGTTAAGGTGCATTGTGCAACAACAAGAAAATAAGATTAAACAGTTGGAGGAGCAGCTCATCTTATTTGATCAACAAAAAGAGAAAATAAAAAACCTTGAACACCAACAATTTGTTCGGTTGGAGATGATGAAGCAGCTAACTATAGCCCTTAAACTACAGCAAATAGATAAAACTCCAACTCGACAGCACTTGCCATCTCCAACTGATGAAGACTCGTCCTCATACAGCTATTTCAAATACCGCAACTGGTGACACTTGACATGTTAACAGTATTGATGGTTATTTTTTTGTTGTATGGGCAGTAGATATTTTGACATGGGGGTAGAACCATCTTTTTAGGATTGTTTGCATATATGTGTTAAATGGTGTACATGGGGTGGGCATTTTTTTGTTAGTTATGCACAGATAGATAGGTAGTGGGGAAAATGTGGGTGCATGTTGTTCTTTTGGGTTATGCACATGTGATAGTGCATTTTGGATTTTTATTGCTTATCATGCATAAAAATCCATGTATGGACTATATATATATGTATGAAAATATGATATTTGATTTAGTGATCAGATTTTTATATTGTGTCCATTATTTTTTTGATGTTGAATGTATAATGTAGGTCAATACACAATGCTCTTAAAAAAAAAAAAACACATTCTGCAACTAATTTTTTAGTAGCAAAAAGTCATTTAGCATAATTGCATTCCGCTGAAGGTCAATATGAAATGCTCTAAAAAATACATTCTGCAACTAATGTTTTAGTAGCAAAAAGTAATTTAGTATAATTGCTTCCACATTCAGCGTCTAAAAAATAGTCGCAAAAACCTTTTGGATTTCACATTCAGCGTCTAAAATGATTACAATTAACCACTAAATTTTATTCACCAAACGATACATTCGTCCACTAATAAAATAGTCGCAAAAATTTATTGGATTCCACATTCAGCGTCTAAAATGACTATAATTAACCACTAAATTTTGGTCACCAAAAGATACATTTGGCCACTAATAAAATAGTCACGAAAACCTATTGGATTCTACATTCAGCGTCTAAAATGACTATAATTAACTACTAAATTTTGGTCACCAAAAGATACGTTCGGCCACTAATAAAATAGTCACGAAAACATATTAGATTCCATATTCAGCGTCTAAAATAACTATAATTAACTACCAAATTTTGGTTACCAAAAGATACATTCGGCCATTAATAAAATAGTCGCGAAAACCGTTTGGATTCTACATTTAGCGTCTAAAAGTATTATAATTAACCACTAAATTTTGGTCACCAAAAGATACATTCGTCGACTAATGAAATAGTTGCGAAAACCTTTTACGAAATTACCCTTACACCTTTGGCGTCTAATTTTTGTGGGATTCGCAACAAATTATTAGACACGAAAAGGTACATTTTGCATCTAATTGATTAGTCGCTGTAAAATTTTACCAAATTACCCTTGAACTTTTAGCGTCTAAGTTGGGGGACTATTTTGACCAACATTTAGCCACTATTTTGCTAGTCGCAAAAAAAAAAAAAAATAAATAAATAAACTTTCCGCGTCTAAACAAAAATTTAGACGCGCAAAGAATCTACGACAACGATACTGCAACTAAGGGGTGACTACTAAATTTAGACGCGAAAAATGGCTTAGCATCTAAATGTGACTTTCTGCGTCTAATTTTGCTAGACGCAGAATGCCAATTTTCTTGTAGTGTAGTGAATTTCCCATATCAGAAATAAATTATGCCTTGTTTACTCACCTTATATGTGCTTTTGCCAATGTAGACTCTTCCACTTACCAGCTCTCCATCCCATCTGCCAATGAACAATACTTCTCAAACTTTACTGGTACCATCTTATGCAAAAGTCCATCAGTTACAACTCTTCTATCAGGCTGGAAAGGACAGAATGCAACAAGTCAATCCATATTGGGCAACAAAGTGAACTATTTAGTTCTATCTTCAATGGTTAGTGATTCTTCTCATAGGAAGTTTTTTATTGAATCTTTGATGAAAACCGCCAAGTGTTATGGATTTAAAGTGATTCTTCATAAGGAACAACCATTCCTTATGAAGGAACACATAAGGAATGGCTGTTTGTTTCTAGTAATTCCTTAGGTACCTTGGGTGCGGTGGGAGTTGATGTGACAGTGTTAATATGTTATCACGTTAAGGTTGTATGAGAATATTGTGAAATTGGGTTGTAAACGTAACATTTTTCAAGTTCTTATACTTATATAATATGCAACTCATGTGTAAGCCTCAAATTGGTGATAAGAAATTATTTAATTACAAGGTCTCATAATTTTATTTATTTAATTTTTTTTTTTTTTTTTGAGCATATACTAGGGTGAATAATGTTATAACAAAAAGGCATTTTATAAATAAATTTGTATATCAAATATAAGTCCAATTAATTTTTTTTTTCGATGCACGATTTTTCCTAGTCTTTTTATTAAGAACAAAAAATGTCAGTTAAACAAAAATGGGCAAAAAAATGGGTTAGGGCATCTCCAACCCAGCGCTATTTTGGTGTAAAAACACCAAAATAGCGTGAAACTTACCTCCAACCCAGCACCATTTTCTGCACCAATTTGGTGCCCAGTTACAGTGCCACGCCAAATTTGGTGTAGCACTGTTCATGCACACCAATTTGGCGTGGCACTGTTCAAACAGTAAAAAAAATATTTTTTTTTTTGTTATTTGTATTTAAGTTAATTTGATTATTATTTACATTAATATTTATAATAATAAATTCATAATAATTATATAATTCAAAAAATGATGAAAAATTAAAAACGAAACTTTATTCAATGCAAATATTAAACTACAATAACTCAAAATAAAAATTAACACTAATTTAAAAACACTAAAATTAAAAGAAAATACAACATAAACTAAAATAATAATTTAGTATTCTGGTAGATTAGTTCCAAATCCTCTAAGATCATCAAAATATTGGAAAGAACTAGAGTTATTTTGAGATCTCTGACCTTGTTATTGAGCTCTTTTTTGCATATTTCTTGATTGCTCATTTTGAAAAAACTCACGTAGGCTTGGAGCGGTTATGGAATTCAAATCTTTGAATAAAATTTTGTTATCTTCTCGATATTCTGCTAAAGCCAATTTTTTCATTTGGATTTCATAATTTTGTGCCCTAGATGAGTTGCCCCGATTGAAAATAGCAACGAGCTGTCAATTTCCTTCTTGAATAGTTTCAATACTGTTTGAAACTTTTTCATCATTTTTCCTTTTAAATTTTGCTTTCTTCACCCCAATGGGTCGTTGAGCTACACTACCCCCAATATCTTCATCATCTATGTTTAGAGAATATGACGACATGTCGCAAGACACCGATTAGGGAGATTTTGAAGTGGGAGTCGCTAATTCTTGTGAAACAAATCTATCGGTTTGCCTTTGAAATACTTTTACGGTGTTAACATTATCTGTGAATTTTTCAATATCCTTAAGTTTAAGCCACACATGATCAAATCTGAAACCTTTCTTGTAACTTTTATCTTGTGCTAGTAACATTTTGGCTTGAATCATCTACAAAACAATATACATATAACGTTAAAATCAATTAGATAAAAAAAAAATTAATTAAATGTAACAAATACTCACAATATCTTGCTCAGAAGCACCACTTGGATTCATATTTTCAATTTGACGTACGCATCCCCTCAATTTGCCAATAGCTTTAAAGATTAGTTGCATTCGACAATGCAAAGATCTTTTGTTTCGAACCAAAGTGAGAAGCACGGGTTTGGAACTATTGTAGTCAAGCTCAACTCGAGACCAGAATTGATCACTAGATTGGTTTATACCTAAAATCGGGTTTTGAGAAACATTAAGATAAATATGACATAGATGCATGTCTTCTTCATTTGTGTACGAAGAACTTCGTTGTGTAGTCATTTTGTAACACAAATGAAGAAGATATATGCTTTTTTTTCCTAAGAGGAAATATAAGAGATGTGTTCAAAACTAATGTGTTGTATGCTCTTTTATAACATAAGTTTGAATTGAAAGCTTGGATGGACAACACATCTTTTTGAGCTTGAATGAACAATACGTCTTTTGAAATAAGCTACAAATCTAAAAAGTTTGAATGGACAATACATCTTTTTGAATAAGCTACAAATCTCAAAAGCTTGAATGGACAATACATCTTTTTGAATAAGCCACAAATCTAAAAAGCTTGAATGGACAATACATCTTTTTGAATAATCCACAAATCTCAAAAGCTTGAATGGACAATATATTCTTTTGAATAAGTCACAAATCTCAAAAGTTTGAATGGACAATACATCTTTTTGAATAAGCCACAAATCTCAAAAGCTTGAATGGACAATACATCTTTTTGAATAAGCCACAAATCTCAAAAGCTTGAATGGACAATACATCTTTTTGAATAATCCACAAATCTCAAAAGCTTGAATGGACAATACATCTTTTTGAATAAGCCACAAATCTCAAAAGCTTGAATGGACAATATATCTTTTTGAATAAGCCACAAATCTCAAAAGCTTGAATGGACAATACATCTTTTTGAATTATCATTTTTTATCTAGAATAGTATTTTCTTCAACTATAAAAGCTCACACCAAATCAACTTCCAAATCATTCAACTAATATATCTACAAAGATGAATTTCAATTTTGGAGGTCCATCTCATTTATCATCTTCTAATTCATCATCATTTTCTGACAATGAAATTGATGACGAGGAATTGATAAATGATCTTGAAGCGATTGATGTAGAGCAAGAAGCAATCCTTCGCATGAGAGCTAACAACAACCTCCTCCTCCTTCACTATCTCAATCAACAAAACAACCAAGTGATCCGTAGAGGATCAATTCCCAGTCATAGAGTCATCAATTGCAATCGGGAAACTGCTGATCGCAATCTGGTCAACGATTATTTTGTCGATAATTCATGGTATAATGATTCCACGTTTCGCCGACGATTTTGAATGTCTCGAAATTTATTCATTCGTATTGTTGATTGCGTAAAAGGTCATGATAATTACTTTGTACAACGAAGGGATGGGCTCGATAGGCTCGGATTGTCTACTTTTCAAAAAATAACAACTGTATTTCGGATGTTGGCGTATGGTCTACTGGCATATGCTACTTATGAGAATATTAAAATAGGCGAGTCTACAACCATTGAAAGTTTGAAGAGATTTTGTCTTGCTGTTGTTGAGGTATTTGCAAAACGATATCTAAGATCACCTAATGCTAATGATGTTGCAAGGCTACTTCATATTGGTGAACAACATGGTTTTCCAAGAGTGTTGGGTAGTTTAGATTGTATGCACTGGAAGTGGAAAAATTGTTCAATGGCTTGGGTAGGACAATATGTTGGTCGTAGTGGTTCCCCAACTATTATTCTTGAGGCTGTAGCTGATTATGATCTTTGGATATGGCATGCATTTTTTGGTTTGCCGGGTTCCAACAATGACATTAATGTGTTGGAGGCATCTCATTTGTTTGCCAACTTAACTCAAGGTATTGCTCCTCCTACTTATTATATCATTCAAGGAAAAGAGTATAATATGGGTTATTATTTAGCTGATGGTATATACCCAAAGTGGTCTACTCTCGTACAAACTATTCATGATCCACGTGGTCCCAAAAAAAAATTATTTGCAATGAAACAAGAAGGATGTAGGAAAGATGTGGAACGTGTGTTTGGAATTCTCCAATCGCAGTTTGCAATTGTGGTAGGACCAACACGTTTTTGGGAAAAAAAAAATGTATTACATGATAAAATGATTGCGTGTTTTATTATGCACAACATGATAATCGAGGATGATCGTAATGTTGATGCATCGATTGAGAATCAGATGAAAGCGCCAACTCCCGAAGTTGAAATTGTCGTAAATGAAAATGTCCGATTCCAAAATTTTCTTGCTCAACATAGACAAATCAAGGATACAGAGGCTCACCATGCTCTTCGAAATGCATTAATTGATCATTTGTGGGAAGAATATACTAATTCGGAAAATTAAATTAATTTGGTGTGAAACTTGCACCAATTTGGTGCAATGAGTTGGAGATGGTCTTAGTAAAAATGGGTTAGTGCCAAAATTGGATTAGCTAACTTTGGCCCCGATATTAATTATAATCCTGAATAGTCATGGGCCAAGTAAAGTTTAATATTCAACACCCCTAAAAACCTTATTTGGCCATAAATCTTAAGTGCAAAAGATGTTGCTTGTTTTCAATAACAAACTCGGTGATCCTGAGATAGTTGCAGACTTCAGGAAATTTGGCAGTATTTCACTAGTTATAATTCTAGCTAAAGATTTTGTTTACTAATTGAATTTGGCTATATAAGACGCTTCGCTAAAGTATGTACATCATCTCCAAGAGGAATTGTGCTATGCTCCCCTGATCCCTATAGAGCGAAAGAGCTGCCTGGTGATCCCTAGGTTGCAGCACGTCCGGTCATGTTGTCAAGGACGTTTATTTGACCTAATTTTGTCTTTTTCTATTTCAGACCCAACATTGTAGCTGGAAGTTGGGAGGTTTTATTTATTTTTTCAAGCTGCATGCCTTACGACGTTAACTTTGTCTTTGTCAAATCCATTTTGACTCATATGAACCACGAGATTAAGTCTTTGCTCAAGAAGAGGAAGACCTTCATCTACCAACAAAATATCACAAAAATATTTGAATAAAATTATGTAACTTTTGTATCATATGCAGATATAAGTTGTGCGTAAGGCATTGAGATTTGTGAAAAATGATAGCATAAAACTATGTACATGGTGATAATGGTTTTCAAACCACTCTACGTAATACTCATTCCTCCTATATTATGTTACAACTCTACACATACGTATGATTGGTTGTGATTCCATCTAAACGATGTAAGATGTCATCGGGTATGATAGATTGTTGTATTGCCAACTCGAGCAATGTAGGATGTTGTATGGTCGAAGGCCTGAGAGATGTAGGATTTCGCTAGGCAGGATGGATTAGTGGTTCTGCTCGTGTGATGTTAGATCTTGCTAGGTATGACTTTTTTACCCCTGGGTTATTTGGATTGTAAAGAATATGAAACCTGATTTCATATGTTTCTCCTTATTTTGAAATAAGACTTATTCGTGTATATTTTATGATGTTTATTTCAAAAATATAAGTTTTATGGTTTTACAGATTTTAACATGGCACGTCACTCAAGTCTCATGGGTGCTCCCAAAACCCATGAATCATTAGAAAATAAAATATGTATTTGGATAAAAAATAGTACTTCAAATAAATTTGAAACTGGGGCAGGTTTGGTAAGCTATTATGAATCATTATTCTGTTAGCTATTTGGATAAAAAAAATAAAATATGTGTTTGTTTATTGAGCACTGCTATCTGCACTAATGAAAGTGTAAAATCCTAAGTACTAACTGATGTGGCAAATGACACATCATCTGCCACATCACTTAATTGCCACATCAATTTTCTTAAAAATTATATATACATATATATATATATATATATATATTTTCAAATTTCACTTCCTAAATCTCAGGCTCCTTAAATCAAATTCATTCACTGCAATGCAAATCCCCTCGTTCTCTACCTCTCATCTCATAGTTAATGTCTCAAAATTTCCCTAAATTTTCTCAGATCCCATCCCCAATTCATTACACGTCGTGACGCTGACAAACCAAACCCGAATCTTCTTTTCCATGTCTTGCCAAACGCCACGCCACGCCTCGCCAGATGCTGCGATGCCTTACCAGATGCCGACAAACCAGAGACTTCCCCTTCCCGTCGTTTCCACGCCTCGCCGGAAGCCGCCCATCTCGCCAAACCAACTGCAATCGTCGTTTCCACGCCTCGCTAGATGCCGCCACGCCATGCCTCGCCTCGCCAGATGCCGCCATACCTCGCGTCGCCAGTTGATATATTTTGTATTGACTTGTTCATTGTATAATAGGAAGGGAAACCTTAGGTTTTAGATGTGGTGAGACGAGCAGAGCAGCTCTTAGTGAATGACCAGAGAGCAACTGAATATTTTTTTACTATTTGTATTTTGTCATGATCTCGGTGATAATTGATGTTTGGTTGGTCAATGTGTCTTTCAGGTCACGGGTCAAAGAGTATCTTCCCATTGTTGGACTTGCAGATTTTAATAAATTGAGAGCAAAGCTCATTTTTGGTGCTGACAGGTAATCAAAACTTTGTTACATAGTTGGCTTCACGGTATAGTGGTTAGGACAATATATGAATAGGAATAGGGATGTTATATTTTTTTGTATATAGATACAATTATTTGAGAGGATACAAAATCAATGCAGGGACATGATATCTGCTTTATGAATTGTGTTTATATGGTGCATGTAGTGCATGCCGGATTATTTTGTATATCTTACATATTCCAAAACCTTACCATGATTTTTTCATTGTGTGTTACAGACCTGCGATTCAGGGTGAACGAGTGGCCACCGTTCAATGCTTGTGCAGTCTTGGTTCTCACGAGGGTCGAGGCTGAGTTTCTGGCAAGGCATTATCACCAAATAAAGATCCTACTATTTTCTTTTACTTATGTAATTATCATATGATGCACAACTGTAGCTGACTTGCTTGCTTGCCTTGCTACCTTGATGCATAACAGTACTAAATTGTCAATCAATGAGACACCAAAGTGTTCTCTGATTCTCATGGATGTAGACCAAAGCTTCTTGCCTATGCCATCCCCAATCAAAGCTGCTATCTTTGAAAGTTTTGCAAGACAAAACATGTCTGAGTCAAAACTTGATGTCACTCCCAACATCAAACAATTTATCAATAGCAATTATGGCTTCCTAACCGATAGCTATTCAGAATTTATATATGCAGACTGCTCTCTAGCTCTGTTTAATTAGCTGGTCTTATGCTGCATTCTAGAAGGTGGAATTATTCATTTTACCACCAGCCCCAAATCCATTCAGTGTCTCAGAACAGAGGGAAAACAAATAGGAATTCTGCAGAGCTTTTTTGCTTTTAGCTTTTGCAAGCCAATATTAATATATGGTTTGCTTGTTTGATTGGTTGTTGTCTAAACTCCAGCTCTAGCTAAACTGCATTTTTGCAATTTTTGCAGGTTCCAAGAGATCGCTGCATTTTGGGTAGTTTATCCAGGTTTGAGAGATGTCGCTTTTTGCGTTTATCCGAGGTTTGAGAGATGTCGCTTTTTGCAGTGTGTGCAATTTCTAGAAGGTTGTTGCAGTTTGTATAGGCTGTCCAGTATGTGTTTGCTGATGGGAGTTTTCTGCAGTTTGTGGGGCTTTTGGTTATTGGTTACAGGATTTGTGGTGGGTAATGCAGTGTGTGCAATTTCTAGAAGGTTGTTGCAGTTTCTATAGGCTGTCCAGTGTGTGTTTGCTGTTGGGAGTTTTTTGCAGTTTGTGCAGCTTTTGGTTGTTGGTTACAGGATTTGTGGCGAGTAATGCAGTATTTTGGAGGATTATGCTGTAATTGTGTTGTTGCCGAGGAAATGCTATAGCTTGGTCAAAGATGCAGCAATTTTTGCAGTTTCTGTTTGCTCTTTCCTGGAGATTTTGCAACTGGTGTAGCTTGTGCATGTGTGCAGGTTTTGAAGCTGTTGCAATTGTTCTCTGCCTTTGGTGCTGTGTGCAGTCTTCGGGTGTCTGTTACAACTTGTGTGGTCCATGTTGTTTGTGCGTTTTTTGTTTCTGAGATTTCCTTCCAGCTTGTATAGCTTTTGTAATTTTGCCCCTTGGGAATGCCTAAGGTTCTTGGTTCTAAAGGGGAGTCTCTTTCCCAGATTGTAATTCTTTTATTCTTGTATAAAATTATTGGGTTTACCCAAAAAAAATAACAAGTAACTTATTATGAATATAATTATGTGTATATACATATATTGAATTTTTTGTTGCTTACAAATATGGATTAGTATTTACATATCACAAAAAGATTGTAAGATCATCTATGTACAAAGAGTATGCCCCAAAAACACTGCACTAATAGCCAGCAAAATGCAGCATTGAAGTTGAAACTCAAGAACACACTGCACAAACAGCTAATCTTCTTAACAAAACACTGCACTGCACAACTCCAAACTTACTTTTGGGAACCGCAAAAATGCAGTTTTCTGCTGCTGCATCTCCAAACAAAACTCTCCAGAATCCTTTGTTTGGCTATGCACCAACGCCACCCACCACACAACAACAACCAACATACCCAAATACTGCAAAGAACAAAAACAAAGCTGTAGCACCAGCACACCTCAAGAGCAGATCCAAGTCGCAGATCCAACACACAAAAAACTACACTAACTGCAAAAATGTCCTAGACTGCAAGAAGCTAAAACTCCAAAAATCTGTAAATTTCCAATACTGCAAAGAACAAAAACGAAGCTATAGCACCAGAAATCCTGCACCAACCCAATAGTCTCCCCTAAAATTAATGTTGAATGTTGGTGACCTGCCACAAAAAAAAAAATAAAAATAAAAATAAAAATAAAAAATAAAAAATAAAAAATAAAAAATTCAGCTAATAAACGTCTTAATACAATGTGAGAAAGTTAATTCTAGTGCTCCCGAATCAAGACATGCATGCATCATTTATCAATGGACCATCCATGAGCAACTCATTCACATCACTAACATATGCAGGCACCAATCTTAACCTACCACATTAAGAGAGCAAAAATATGGCAAGCAACAATGAAACCACACACAAGCAGTTAAATACATACACAATCATTTTGATACATGATTTTTATAAGAAAACTAAAGAATCATAAGCACCTGGAGCTGCTGCCCTTCAGCTAGTGAACATGAGCATCCAACTTCCTAAGACTCAAGTTCTTTTGATCCCTGTGCAACATACAACAAGAACTCAACCACATGTTATTCTAAAATAACAATCTTGGGCTGCATACATTTCTACAATTCACATGTAAACAACAACTTAGACAAAGAAACATAAATGAATTACATACCTGAGTTGCTTGATTAAATCCAAGTGTGAGACCAGGATTCAAACTCATAGCAACTTCTTGTTGTCGTAATTTCTTCCCTTTTACTTTGCGAACAATTTTTTCAACCTTTGATTGTTTTCTTTTGAATGGGGGATGACCTTTGCTGCGAATAGCCCGTGGAGTAAGAATATTACTGCTCCCTTCTTTCAAAGTATCATCACCAACTTCACAAATCATTCTATTATTACCTGACATGTTTGGTCTTTTATCAATCCCGACACTTTTATTTGACATCAATTTATTCTTCATATCATTGATCATTCCTTTCACTATGTTACAATCATCCTCATTACTTGATGCCAAATCTGCTACAACGCTGAATAAATTAGACAACTCATTAAATCGTTGTCCGTCAAGATTGGTGCTCCAACTATTATAACTTATCTTAACCTTGGTATGGTGTCTGTTTATATTTTTCCTCCATCGTCTTAAAACGTACTTTTCTGGTACATGAGAAACTTGCTTACGAATCAATACCACAATTGCATGTCGACATAAAATTCCTCTAAACTCAAACAATCGACAATTGCAACAAACATCACAAGTTGCTTCATCAAAGCAAACCACAAAAGGAACACGACGGTGAGTCTCTCCAACCAAAACATCTTCTTCTATTATAGATTCCATATAGGAACCAATCTTTTTGAAAGAAGATAAATCACAATAGACCTTGGCCGCTAGCTCTTGTTGAAACTCTTTGAATTTTGCAGTGGTATATGCATCTTGGAATTGTTTCTCCATAGCATAAGTGGTTATGCAAGGGATCCATGATTTGAAATATTTAAAATCAGCCTCCCTTTCTTTTTCCACTTTATCACGCAATGCATTCTCATATTGTTCCACAAACTGTTTTAAAGTGGTTTTTGAATTAACATATCCATCAAAGAATGCATGCATACTTTCACTGCATTGAGTAGTAGACATACCTGCCCAAAAAATATCTTTTACAAAAGCCGGCACCCAACGTCGTCTGTCATTATACAATCCAAGCAACCAATCATTGTCGTGAAGGTTGTATTTATCAATGAACCTATTCCAACGTTCTTCAAACTCCTCACATGTCAATGAATCATACACGGCATTTTGCAACGAAAACTTAATCTGTTCATATTGACTATAACCTCTAAGTTTTTCAGGCAATTTCTTCATTATATGCCATAAACACCATCTATGTCGTGTACCAGGGAACACAATCTCGATTGCATTTTGCATTGCCTTATCTTGATCAGTGATTATTGCTTTAGGAGCGCAATTCAACATACATGCAAGCCAAGATTGAAAAAGCCATACAAATGTCTTTGTGTCCTCGTTGGAGATTAACCCATAACCTAACAGTGTTGAATGACCATGATGATCAACACCAACAAAAGCACCAAACGGCATATCATACTTGTTGGTCAAATATGTAGTGTCGAATGTCACAACATCACCAAACTCTTTAAATGCAGCCCTACTTCTTGCATCCACCCATAAAACATTCTTTAATCGACCTTCTTCATCTAAATCCATTATGTAGAAGAAATTAGAATTCTCATTTTGCATTTTCAAAAAATATTTTTGGATTGCAGAAGCATCCCCAACACCAAGTCGTAACCTTCTAACTTTTTCAATGTAGTTCCTATAATTTTTCTGTAGGAAAGGCAAATTCTCAGCACCACCTGCTTCAACTAACATGGAATTGAAATTTTTATTTGGCCTAATCCCAGCCCTATCATTCACTTCAAGCTTTCTTTTTACGTATGGTTGTATAATTCGATTGCTTCTGAAATATCTACTTTTGGTAGGACTACTGAGTTCATGGTTATGATCAAACACAACTGAACATATTTTCCATTTGCCGTCAGGACGTACAGCTGCACCAATTCGAGCCTTACAATCGGTTTTTGTTACTGGATGCATTTTAAAAGCATTTACGGGGTTACTGCGCGACTTCCCAATACAAGAACAAGCTAGTGTCGCGTTTGTCACCTCTCCATCATATCCTTTCTTTGAAGATCGTATAATAACTTCGAAACCCATTTTATTCCCATAGCTTTTGTAGTGTTGGACAAGATTATCAAGCGAATCAAAAATCATTCCAGGCTTAGGCTCCCATTCCTCCTCTGCACTTCTTGTATCTTCCATTTCTTCAAAATGATTATCCTAATTTATTGATATTATAATAGCCATAATTAAAATATAATAATACAACAAAAAGGATAGGAACAATACCATAAAAAATTTAAAATCATATTAATAAATAAAAAGTGATTACCAACAAAATATTACCTCCACAACATTGAAATGAGAAGAAGAGTTGTCTGGATTTTCTTCACTATACTCTTCCATCTTTGGAACTTTGATACAACACCAAGACCAAGTTCAAAAAAGCACCACCTGCAATAAAAAGAAACAAATTGACAAATAAAATATTTTGCAATGAAATAGTCTAACAATTGTCAAACCACAACATAAGCAACGGATGTTAACAAGTACAACATTTTATTTATAGCATTTTATCATGACTCTGAAGCTCCTATATTGTTCTTAGATGATGTTTTAAAGCTATAGAAATAATACCATGAAAGCAAAAGATGGTTCAATCTTATGGGTTTCTCTTTTGACAGCAATTCTTTTATAAATTTAACAGGTGAAAATGATGAGTGCTGGCGGAAGATGAGGTTCGGTGCTGGTGGTGGACGACGGCGGCCGACGCTAGTGGTGGAAGACGGCAGGCCACGATGGTGGTGGTAGAGGATACACTGCTGGTCAGTGGCGGGTTTCTGTTTTCAGTTTAAAAGAGTTTTTATTCATTTTGAAATTTTTTTTTTTCTTTTTATGTCTTTGGAGGGAACTGACGTGGCCATTAGCCACATCAGTTAGTACTGACTTTGTACACCCTTGGTTAGTGCAGGTAGGCTTATTGTTGTTTATTTATTAATCAACCTAATCTGAAAATTAATCTAATTCAAATAAGGCTCTTTAGGACTGTAACCGCGCTTTCTCGTCTACGTTCTCGCGTCATAAGTATTTTTTTTTCAATTTTCCACTTTTATATTTCAAACTAACTTCTTCTTTTTCTTTATTTTGTTGATTCGTTGAATCTTCGTCACAGGGCCAACAATCTAATCTCGCCAATTCTGTCAGATGGCTTCAAATGCAAACCTCTTCTGATCTTGTACTTTATTTCCCTCTTTTGTGCTTCTCTGCTTTGTTTTCTTTTTTGTTTTTGATATCGACTCAATTGATGTTTGGGCATTGTACAGATCTTTCCGCCTCTCATTTTTTTTCGAAGTTTTCTAGTTGCTGTTTTGGTTATTCACTTTCTTGCTATTTGTCTCTATTCAAGTTTTGACAATTTATTTCCATTTAGTCTACAAGGTGTTCAATTAAATATATCTACTTTCTACTTCTTGATTCATGTCTGCTCTAGAGCATCTGCTTTCAAACAAGGGAGTGAAGTTCACAGGAGAATCTTGAAATCTGGGTTCGGAAATAATCTATCTCTGACTAATAATTTAATGGGCATGTATAAAAACTGTGGAAAATTGAAGGCAGTGTGTCAATTGTTTGAAAAATTGCCCAGTAGAGATGTTGTTAATTGGAATACCATGATATCTTGCTATATTACAATGGGTTTGTATAGAGAAGTGTTGGATTCATTTCGTAAAATGATAGTCAATGGTGTTAGTCCTGATGAGATAACCATCGTTAGCTTGGTTTTAGCAAGTGCAAAGTTGAGGGATGTGAAAATGGGAGAGGCGTTGCATCTCTACATTGAGGAGAAAAATTTAAGCACAGTTGGAAATTTGTTGAATTGTTTGGTGGATATGTATATCAAGTGTGGGAAAATGGAGGATGGAGGAAGCACAAAAGCTTCTGGATAGATGTGGTGCTGATGATGTTGATGTTGTTTTGGGAACTACATTAATTAGTGGGTATGGGGCTAGGTTCCTGTTTGACCAGATGACAGAGAGGAGCTTGATTTCATGGACTGCAATGATTTCTGGTTATGTTCAAGGTGGATATTTTTGTGAGAGTTTGAAGTTATTTAGAGAAATGAGGTTCAAAGATGTTTGGCCAGATGAGGTTGAGCTCATAAACAGCACTTTCACAAGTGTTGAAGTGGGTGAATTTCGGTTTGGCAGATCTATCCACTGCTTGATTTTAAAGCATGGAATGAGTGTTGATGGGTTTCTTGGAAATGCTCTGATAGACTTGTATGCAAAATGTGAACAAGTCAATGAAGCATGCAGAATCTTTGAGCAGTTGCCTTACAAGACTGTTGTGACTTGGAATACAATGTTGTATGGATTTTGCAGAAATAGAAACATTGCGAAGGCAAGAGCCTTCTTTGATGTGATTCCTGAAAAAGATGTGATTTGATGGAACACTATGATCAACTGCTATGCTAGATATAATCAGTTTCAGGAGTTGTTTGAGCTTTTCCACAAGATGCAGAGTTCTCATATAAAAGCTGACAAGTTCACTTTGCTTAGTTTGCTATATCATCCTGTGCTAGCGTTGGAGCCCTTTATCATGGAATTTGGGTCCATGTTTACATGAAGAAAAATCAAATTAGTCTAGATAGCATGTTAGGAACTTCTCTAATTGACATGTATGGAAGGTGTGGTTGCTATGAAATAGCGTATGAGTTGTTTTCTGAAATTAGTGAGAGGAATATGTTTGTATGGACTGCAATGATAGCAACATATGCGATGGAGGGACAAGCACGGAAACTGGAAATGGAAGAAACTGGAATAAAGCCTGATCATGTTACTTTTATAGCTCTTCTAACAGCCTGTAGTCATGGAGGTTTAATTGATGAAGGTTATGAATTCTTCCATAAGATGAGTAGTTACGACATAAACCCTAAGATACAGCATTATGGATGTATGGTTGATCTCCTGGGTCGTGCTGGGCATTTAGATGAGGCCTCAAATTTCATTGCTTCCATGCCAATTGAACCAGATGTTTGCATATGGAGTTCCTTGTTGAGAGCATGTGGAAGCTACCAAAATGTCGAAATAGCCGAACATGCATTCAAATGTTTATGCAAAAGCTGGTAGATTAGATGGTGTGAGCAGAATAAGAACAAAGCTACATGATATAGGATTAAGGAAGCAACCAGGATATAGCCTTATAGAACAGGATGTTTTTTCATAAGTTTTCTTGTGGGGATTTCTTTGATCCTCATGCTGCAGAAGTTTATTCCGCGTTGGACGAGATTGAAAGAAGATTACAGTAACAAGAACTACAACAAACATCATCTCACTACAGTGAAAGGTTGGCTGTAGCTTTTGGGCTTAGAAGCACCCATGAAAAAACCCCAATACGGATTGTGAATAATCTCCGGATTTGGGGAGATTGTCACTCATTTATGGAGCTTGTATCTCAAACCTATAATAGAGAAATTGTAATTCGAGATAGCCATAGATTCCATCGGTTTCAAGATGGTCATTGCTAATGTGAAGATTATTGGTAATCCAGATTCTAACTTCTTTATTATTGTAAACCGGAAAAAAAAGTTTCAGAATCAAATAATAAATATTTTTAGAAAATGTATCAAACCACTAATCTATCTTAAAAACCTTATTTAAAAAATGTATCAAACAACTATTCAGTATTTTATTCAATTCTGATATAATTTTCAGATATTTTAATAAATATGTTTTCAAATTCAAATCTAATTCGATTTGATTTAACTAAACTCAACTTAAAACACAATTTTAGAATAATATTTTTTAAAAATTGTAACTAACAGACCCTTTGTTAATCTAAACGTGCATTTTCAAAGTACAATCAGATAATGCATATCTAAAACTGAACATCTTAAAACCGGTCTGTCTATTATTAATATTGATCCTGATCAAAGATTGTCTTCAAAAGAAGAAGCCGAAGACTTTTAAATGCCAACTATAATTAGGTCTGCTTTCGGCTTTCCCAACCCCAAGTACACGAAAGAAAAAAAGAAAATAAAAGATGAAAAAATCTATTGAATACTACAATAGTACCTCTTCATGTGTATCACAACCCAAAGATTCTATATCGCCTCTAACTTTTTTTATTCATTCTATTTTATCTTAATTTATAATTAATATAATTGATTATTTCTAAACTAAAATCTTACATGTTATATACGTATTTGGTTTGTGATCAAAAGACTCTTTCAATGTAAGATAGAATATTCATTGAATATTTTCATATGTCATGATCATTATAATAATGTTAATGTCCATATCTTACGTTTTATAACATGATTTTTATGGATTTTACTTCCACCAGCATCTGTTTGGAAACTTATATTTGTACTAGTTATATTAGTATAAATATTAATGTTGAGCCCATGCCAAGTGGCAACTCAATTATTATTTGCATGGACTCTTGGATATATATATATATAACTTTTATTAACTCTATGGTGTCAACAATGACGACAATGTTCTATTTTAATATTCTATTATTTCAAATTTTATAAAGCTAAAAATGTCAACAGGCTTAATTTAATTATATTGTGTTGGAGGTACCTTCTCATACGACCACATGTTTTATAATTATTTGTTAAACAAGAGACCTAATTAATTATATTAAAAAATAACCTCAAATATTAAAATATGTAGATGCTGCTTGACTGAATTATCTTCATTTGCACTTGCATTACACCTTCCCGAAACCTCTCTTGGATGCCTCTCCAATGCTTAATTAATTAATTAAGTAAGCTTAATCAAACAATTAATAATTAATTAAATCATTGATAATCCATCAAGACAAAAATATGTTTTCTAATTTTGTCAATTAATTGATTGATTAAAACCCAACTTACATCAGATGCTTCAATTAATCTTTATTCTAGATTTTATTATTTTATAATTGAAAAATATTAATTTAAATATATATAATTAGATAATGCTTGCTAAAGAAGAAGACCAAGACTTTTAAATGACAACAATGACTACGTCTGCTTTCCCAACCCCAACTACAAGAAAGAAAAAGAGAAAATAAAAGAGTGAATTAATTAAAGATTTTTAATTTTCTCCTAACCAATAAAAGTTTTTAATTAAGGATCTTGAGATAAGATAAGAGTGTATTATAATTCTCATCCTCTTATTAAGGGGCTCATGACAAAGCTATTGACAAAAACACTACTTGTCTTTCTAAAGTGTATTAGCCCTAGGCTACCGCAGCGGCGTAAGGAACAATTTCACCTTTAATTTAGTAGGCACTCTTAGTTGAACCAAAGAAGGTATTTACCTAAATTAAAAAGGCATTAATGGAAGATGAAAAAATCTATTGAATACTACAATAGTACCACTTCATGTATATCATTGTTTTAAAATATGACCCGTTGTAAGACTCGACAAGGTGACTAGGTTATAGTTGATCGGTCCAACCAGTTAGACTAGCCGGTTGGACTGGTGACGTCAACAATAAAAACATTTTAAAAAACTATAATTAGTCCCTTAAATTTTAATATATTACAAAAATCTGGCCGATTGGACGGGTGACGTTAACAATAAAAACATTTTTAAAAAGTATTAATTAGTCCCTTAAATTTTAATATCTTACAAAAATACTCCTATAAAATTACAAATTAGGCTCTGAAATTTAATTTATTTAAAAATTCTGCAAAAAAATCTCAATTAGTCCCTACAACTTTGAAATAATTCAAAAACACCCCCAAAAAATGACGAGTTAGTCCCTACAACTTTTAAAAAAAATCAGAAATCCCTTAGAACTTGAACTGGAATAGAGAGGCTGCCAGGTCCCGGTCCCACTGGCTGGTCCAATCCGGGTTTTAAAATAGTGATGTATATCACAACCCAATGTCCTCTAACTTTTTTTTTTTTTTTTTTCATTCCCTTTTTTCTTTATAATTAATATCATTGATTATTTATAAACTAAAATCTTACATGTTATATACATATTGGTTTGTGATCAAAATACTCTTTCAATGTAAGATAGAAGTTTCATTGAATATTCCCATAAGTCATGATCTTTATAATAAGGTCTATGTTAATTGATGGCTACAAGGACCTAACCAAACAGAAATTAATGTTCCTTCCATCAATAAAGATGGCTATAAGGATTCGAAAAAAATTTCCAAGCCAATGTGAAGACGAAGTTAATGTCCCCCAGCAAATACAGAGAAAAAGGTTTCCATGAGTGAGATTGACTTTTAAAATAAAATAAAGAATAAAAAGAAAATGTGAAAAATCCGTTAAGGAATTATGTTAAATTATGAGGCTACAAAGTCTACTTATATATAAGAAGTTTTTACTGTTGGGACATCTGAAAAGGATAATTACAAATATTTCCTGTTGTGATATCAAATTTACCTTTTTTTTTCATGACTACTAATCATTGATGGTTAAAATACTAGATATTTTATATTTGTAAATAAGAAAGTGTGCAAGTTCTTCCATCCAAAATCAGAAAAAAAAAAAAATAGATGAATTCACACAAGCAGTTCAATATATATGGTTAACTTTTCTGATGAATATGTACAATCAATATAATCATAGATAAGATTACGTCTCTTTAAGTAAGTCTCTTTTTATCATCCAGTATATATAATCATAGTCTCTTTTTTTTGTTTTTTTTAATAAGATAAAGTGGAAGATTAAGGATGTAGTTCAGAATTCCTTTCTCCACCTACTCAATAACTTGTAGAGAAATTCAGCTCTTTTATTCGTTTTTTAATAATTCGTTTTCTGTTTAAATATGCTGATAAATACATTGATGTATAAATACATTTATCATCTTCAATCTTCTCCCATTGATATATGAATATAAATTCAAGAGATAAGAGTGCTGGAATTTTAAGCCTCTAGCTTTCCCAATGGTGTCCAATATTATCATTGTTTTGTTCCATATTTTTATCTCCTTTCAAATATGCCCTTCAATGGCGCAAACTAATAACGTCAGGATTGGTTATTACTCGTGTTCAAAACATGACTTTCCTGTTGCGAACATAAATTTTTCCCTTTTCACTCACATTATTTGTGCTTTTGCTCGTATAAATTCCACCTCCTACCAACTCTCTTTATCGCCCGATGAAGAAAAACTCTTCTCCAACTTGACAGAAACTGTGAAACAAAAGCACCCGTCCGTCACTACACTCTTATCCCTTGGAGGTTCAAAAGAAAATGTTCCAATCTTTTCTTCCATGGCAAGCAATCCTTCTCATAGAAAATCTTTCATCGACTCCTCCATAGAAATAGCTAGGCTTTACGGTTTTCAAGGTCTTGACCTAGCGTGGCAATTTCCGATCAATAGCTCTGATACGTCCAACATGGGTGTTCTCCTTCAAGAGTGGCAATCCGCCGTCGCTTTAGAGGCAAGAAACTCTAGCCAGTCAGAACTAATCTTGACAGCAATGGTTGAATATTCACCATTCACGTTTTCAAGAAGTTACCCTATAGAGGCAATACAAAAATACTTAAACTGGGTCAATCTTGGAGCTGGTGGCTACCACAACCCTCAAAAGAATGTTACAGGTGCTAACGCAGCTCTTTACGACCCGAATAGTGATGCTTATACAGATCAGGGTTTAAGGGAGTGGATGGATGGAGGATTATCTGCAAATAAGTTGGTTTTGCGTTTGCCTTTATACGGCTGTGCATGGAAGCTTGTGAACCCTGAAGACAATGGCATCGGTGCACCGGCAACAGGACCGGGAATTACAAAAAGTGGATATCTGAGCTATAAGGATATCAAGAATCACATTAAAGGATCTGGTAATAAAATTGATGCCAAATACAACTCAATGTATGTGGTGAATTACTACACAATCGAATCATCTTGGATTGGCTTTGATGATGTTCAGGCTATCAAAGCTAAGGTTTCTTATGCCAGGGAGAAGAAGCTACTGGGTTACTACGTGTGGCGATTGGGGCTTGATGATAATTGGGTGCTTTCTCAAGCAGCAGGTAATAATCTTGATTGTTTCACTCGATGGTACTAATTTTAATTAAGATCTTTATGCCATTTATAGTTAATATGATGATTATTTTTTCAGCTGAGGCGGATATTAACAATTCTTCCGATCAAGAAGATAGTAAGAGACCTTTGTTAGCCATTATTTTGTCTTCAACAGCAGCTGTTATTCTTCTAGTAGGATTGTTTGTGATATATTATTGGCAGAGGAGAAAGCTCGAATCAAGAGGTAAATTTTTCAAGCTCTATTATGGGGTTCTTCAATCAACTAAGGTGGATATAAATGTTTATCATCTAAAAAATAAATTTCCGACACTAAATTATCTTAATATTTTTAGTATCTGGAAATTAGTTACCAATTTTGAAGTAAAAAACTAAAGAAAATATAAAGAAAAAAAATGATTTGTTTTTTATCTTATGTTTAAAATTTGTTTTTAAAAATATTTAACATCATATATTACCAAATGCATTTTCTTAGATCTTTTTCTGTTCGTTAATAGAGATGCCAAACTGGGTGAAACGATCCAAGGATATAGTTAATAAAGCAGCAGTAGATTTTAGCAGCAGTGTTCCTAATCTGGTGGAGTACACAGTGAATGATATTGAGGTAGCTACAAATAGATTTTCAATCGAAAATAAGCTTGGGCAGGGTGGATATGGTCCTCTTTACAAGGTAATTTTTTTGTAGTATATATATATATATATATATTCAATTTTCATGCTTAAGAATTTGGCTCCGACTATTTTGGCTTAAGGAAGAAAAATAATTAACTACAAATTAGTTTATCTACCAACCATACATGGGTGTATTTTGCTAGGGTGTACTATCGGATGGAGAGGAAATTGCAGTGAAGAAACTTTCAAAAACATCCAAACAAGGATACGAGGAATTCAAGAATGAAGTTATGCTTACTGCAAAGCTCCAACATATAAACCTTGTTAGAGTTTTGGGTTATTGCATTGACAGAGAAGAACACATGCTAGTCTATGAATACATGAAAAACAAAAGCTTAGACTATTTCCTATTTGGTACGAATTTTCTTGGTGCGATTTTTTTGGATTCATTTAATTTTTCCTCCTATATGATTGGTACTCCATATGGTAAATATAGCATTGATTATTACTTCATAAATAAATTTGATGCAGACCCCAATAGACATTATGCTTTCGATTGGAAAAAGCGTGTGCAAATTGTTGAAGGGGTTACTCAAGGGCTTCTATATCTCCAAGAATTCTCAAGATTCACCATTATTCATCGAGATTTGAAAGCCAGTAATGTTTTGTTGGACGGAAATATGAAACCCAAAATATCAGATTTTGGTATGGCTAGAATTTTTGTAAAAGAAGATGTTGAGGCAAACACAGAAGTAATTGTCGGAACTAGGTAAGTATATTTTAATATTTTCTTTCAATACTATTACATACTCAATTTAATATGGTTTAGTAATTTTTTACAATGCCTAACACAGAGGCTATATTCCTCCTGAGTTCCTGAGAAGGGGCATATACTCTACAAAGTCTGATGTTTATAGTTTTGGTGTCTTACTTCTTGAAATCATGAGAGCAAAAAGAGTTAATGGGAGCTTAAACTTCCTAGATTATGTAAGTTTCTCTTGTAACCCTTAGTATTTGGTATCTGTAGTCATCTCTAATGTAAACGTGTTGAAGTTTTCAAATCATGGATTAAAGGCCAGTTGCTAGTCGTTGGCCTCTTAATAAGAAATAGTCCAAAGTTAGTGACTAATCACTAACAAGATAACGTATCAAAAGTACTTATATTTTATCATCTTCAGGCATATGAGTTGTGGAAAGATGGCAAAGGCATGGAGTTTATGGATCTATCGCTAGATGATGCAACTTCCTCTTGTAAACTCATAAGATGCTTGCAAATAGCTTTGCTATGTGTCCAAGAAAACCCAAATGATAGACCATCTATGGTTGAGGTTTTCATTATGCTAAAAAATGAGTCGAAAGATATCAAGATTCCAAACAAGCCTGCTACCTATTGGAAACAAAATGAAGATAAACAAAATGCAGAAATTTGTGGAGAGAGCAACTCAATTAATGATGTAACAATGTCAGATATTGTAGCTAGATGAGTTACTATAGCCTTTAGGAGATGCATTTATCTATATGTTAGCTTTTCGGATTTATCTTTAATTTTCTTATATTTTATGAAATATCATTAATATTTTAGGATTTGGTTTTTATACCATGCTTTTACTTAGTATTACTCTCATCATAGTTTAAATTTTATCCTTACCATTATTATTATGCAATCGCAGAATCGGGAAAAAAAAGTTTGAAGGGACTAAACACGTTATGAATGAGGGAAATCAAAGTATTGAAGTTTATTTTTAAAAAAAATTGCATTTAACGGGAATAAATTATTTAGTTTAGGAAATAAAGGGCCAAAGTTAAAAATAATTAAAAAACTAGAAAATACATATTTTTATATACTAAAACTTTTGCAAACCCAACTCTGGCTAAAGCGGCATGGCTGAAGGGGCTAACATAGTATGATTTGGTTTGATAAAATTGGGTAGATACGTAGTCCAATGAGATATCATAATGGGCTTATATGATCATTTCAGAATTTGTTCAATACATTTTATTTTATATAATCTAAGTTGATGATAAGTGTGGGTTTGAGCCGAGATTTAAAGTTTATTGGACCTTTAATGGGAGGGCTTAATAAGTTAATATAAATTGGCTAAGTCCTCTTTTCAAAATGCGATTATACACTGAACTTCATTTGGAAGTCAACATTATGGAGCGAATTCAAGAAATTCAGAAGCCATAACAGAATCAGATTTTTCTAATATTTAATCTTTAAATTTAGTATTCTATAATCAATTTGCAGATCTTGAAATTAATTGTTAGAATTGAGTGAAATTCATACTAAAATTCCTACACATTATACTTACAAATAACTTACTTAGTAGATAAGGGTTTAGAGGTTGGTACAATACTTAAAAATGAATCAAAAATATCGTATGATACAAAAATAACGAAAAATGAAGGAAATGAAGCCATAAAGAAGCTGGAAATTTTCGAAGGAGCACTTCAATTATTGATGTAACTATTTCAGGAATTGTAGCTAGATGAATTGAAGAGGCTTTTGGCACAATATTGTGCTCCTCGGAGAGCGGCTTTGAAATAAAGTAATAAAACAATGGACAGCTAGGTATGAATGACGTTACATGAACACATCACTAAACTAAATAAGGGAGAACGACATTTTCCCACCCAAGGTTTGATGTAACGATCCTATCCTGCCCATCAAGTTTTAAAATGACACTTTCCCATCCCCTGTTAGGTTCTGTTTAGAGCTGGGCATTTGGGACCGGGTCCAAAAGCCCAGCTCCAAAAACCGGTCCTAGGAGGCCTGGTCCCAAAACGGGACCAGGCCTAAGGAGGAGGGCCCGGCCCTCCATCGGGCCCTCCTCCAAGGCCCGAGCCTGGGCCCGGTCCCAGGCCTGGGCCCAAACCTTTTTTTGTCTTTTATCAATTTAATCCTTTGTAAAATTACATAAACCCCCTAAAATAAGTATAAATTCAAGGACTAAAATGAAATTTTACAAAATTTATTAAAAAAAAAAAAAAAATTAACCGTTGGCTGCCAACGGTAACTGACACCAACTGTTACTTTTATATAATATAAATTCTTTTTTTCATTTTCCCCCCCATAACTACGCAATAAATAACCCTAAAACCTTTAATTTTTTTCACACCAATCAATCTCTCATTCTTTCATTCTCTCAATCTCTCTACTCCAAATCTCCAATCAATTTCTCATTCAATTTATATTTATAATTTATTTATATTATTCAAATTTTTTTCTATTTTTCAATATCATCATAATTTCATATTATTATTTAATTTCTTTTCATTTTAATTATTTATTATTTTATCATAAATTTATAATGTCTTCCCCAAATGAGTTTTACGTTCCATCCACCGAAGAAATTGAAGCCTTCAATCCATTTTCACCATTTCCTCTAGAGGATGCAGCTGTAATTCCACAACCACATTCGGCCGGGATGAGGTGTAGCCAAACACATGTGAGCTGCGAGTCAACGGGCATGGACATAGCCCAACCCCCCCGATCGTCAAAGAGGGTCGTGTCCGATGTCTGGCGATACTTCACCAAATCAAAACGACCAAAGACAAATGGGGAGGGGGAAGAACCGTGTGGGATATGTAATTTATGTGGAACCATTATTGGGGCTGAGAAGGGGACTTCGACGATGCAACGACACGTAGAGAAGAAGCATCCCCAAATAAATGCATCTTCAAGCGGATCAGGTAAACAAATTCAAACTCAACTTAATTTTAATCCACAATCCTCAACTCTCTCAACATGGCAATACAATACACATGTTGCACGAGAGGAAATAGCAAGATATATAGTTGCTACGGACTCTCCCATTTGTTTATCTGAAAATCCTTTTTTTGTTAATATGGTTAAAACTACATTTTGTCCAGCATATACCCCTGTTAGTAGAACTACAAGTAGAAGAGATATACTAAAACTTTATAACAAAATAAATAATAAACTTAAAAACGAATTTCAAAATTTTAGGAATATATCTATTGCACTTACATCAGACATATGGGCTTGTAGATCAAAAACCGAATTTTAACTGTTACAGTACATTTCTTAGATCATAATTGGGGTTTACAACAAAAATTGATAGGTTTTAAACAATTATATGAAAAACATAGTACTGAAACTATTTATTTTACGATTCTTGAAGTTTTGCAAGAATATTTATTAACTGATAGAGTTGTAGCGCTAACGCTTGATAATGCAGATGCTAACACTGTGGCAATATCTTTATTTGAAAAGAAATTGGATCCGCTTGGTGAAGGCAAATTTTATCACCAGAGATGTGCTTGTCACATCATCAATTTGATAGTTAAAGCAGGTTTAGATGCTATACATTCAAAGATTGAGAGGGTGCGTAGAGCTATCGGATTTATCGTCGGCGGTACCAATAAAAGATGGCAGGAGTACGTCAAATATTGTAAGCAAGAGGACCCACCGGTTCGACCTTTGAAGTTATGTACAAACATGCCTATCCGTTGGAACTCTACCTACTTGATGTTGGAAAAAGCTTTGCCAATCGCGAGACAAATTACAGATTTCGTCAACCGGAAGAACTATCCAGAGGAAGTTGTCAACTATGATGATTGGGCGGTTTGTGAACTTTTTTATTCATTTCTTAAAATTTTTTATGATGCTACTAATACATTAAGTGGTATTTATTATCCAACTACTAATTTAGTGTTAGATATTTTAGTTCAAATTGCTAAAACTTTTTATCAATATAGACATGATAACATTTTTAGTGAAATTGTTTCAAGTATGGAAGAAAAATATAAGAGATATTGGTTAGATATTCCATTCTTATATGGATTAGGCCTTTTTCTAGATCCTAGGTTTAAATTATCCGTAGTTAACGGTGTAATTACTGAGTTAGGCCATTATTTAGGACATGATTATACGTCTTATTTGAGTGACTTTAAACACAAATTGGATAGGCTTTTTTCTTTATATGAGAACAGATACAATGGAAGTGGAAGTGGAACGTCTAGGAGAGGCGATCAGGACCTTGATGTAGCCCCCCCCTCAAGGATCGAGCAAGTGGGCGTATGTGGGACGTGGCGGAAGCTCCAGCTCTAGCTCCAGCTCATACATACATAGACCAAATGAGATGACTCGCTACCTACAGGTGGACTTGACCTTTATGACGATGAAGGAGCAATTTGACATGGATATTCTTCAATGGTGGAACCAACAAGAAAGTCAATTCCCCATTATATCCCAAATGGCACGTGACATTTTATCCGTGCGGTTTCTACAATTGCATCCGAGTCAACATTTTCAACGAGTGGTCGGATTGTTGAAGAGAGAAGATGTTCTTTAACCGATGAGATGATTGAAGTGATAACGTGTTTACGGGATTGGACTCATGGAGAAAGAAGACTACAACAGCACCCTGAAGATCCCGAACTACTCAAACTCTTTAGGAATACAGATTTGAATAATGTAACTAGTGTTGACGATGAAATTGAAGATGAATAATTTAATAGAAAAATTATTTAATTGTTTATTTGTGAAGCGTGAATGTGTGAAATATGAATATTATATTTATGTTAAAAAATCAAATTAACTATTAATTTATTATTTTTTAAAATTAATTAAATTTTTAGAAACTTACTAATCAACCCCTAAAAAATACTAAAAACCCCTTATAAAATTTCGTTTTGCCCCCAAAATATAAAAAAATTGAGGGGGGAAAATAAAAATTTCCAAACCCCATGGGACCGGTCCTGGGCCCATGGGACCAGTCCCGGCCAGGCCTAAGGCTTGGTCCGGGTCCTGATTTTTTTCATGGGCCTGGGACGGGTCCCAGGCCCATGAGAGACTAGGGTCCCATTTGGGACCGAGTCCCAAATAAAGGGCCCGAGCTTGGGCCCATGAAGGGACCGGTCCCTTGCCCAGGTATAGTTCTGTTAGTATTTTCTATTAATATTTGACTAAAAAAAGGAAAATACCCTTAAATAGTTTATTATAAATTAAAATTTAGTTAATTCAAAGTCTTTATTCGATTATCTATTAGTGGAAGTATAAAAATATATTTTTTCTTTGTTTATTTAAATTAATTAAGAATATTGATTTTTTGATGTTAATTAGTAAAAATGAAAAACATTATAAATAATAGTGATGTGATATTGACTACATTATAAATAAATATTAAAATTATTTAACTTTAAATAATTTTATAGTATTATTCCTAACTTTTTAGATGGGGTTAACTATTTTTTCTTTTTTGAATTTTTAATATTTGACTTTTTGGCTAATTAAAAAATAATAAAAAATTTATAAAGTAAAATATTTAAGGGTATTTCCGTCTTTTTAGTAAAATATTAGCGAAAAATATAACAGAACCTAACGAAGGGTGGGAAAGTGTCATTTTGCCAAACCTTGGGTGGGAACATGTCGTTCTCCCATTAAATAACTCATAAATTAAAGATTTTTAATTGTAACTTCATTTTCGGATCCATCAAGCTGAAAGTTACGTGAGTAGGAATCGAGTTAGTCCAAAACCCAAGGGACCCAACCGTGTCCAATATTTTTACAACTGTGGAGCAAGCCATTGGCCGTTGCATCCATTGAAATATTGAATTCCGCGTGCGAAAATATAAAGTTTCTAATAAACTCATCTCTTCTCCAAATTAGAGATAGGAAAAGGTCAAGTTTGAAGTCACCACCAACATGAAACCAAGTTTTTATTTTTTGGTAGCCAGGGTATCCAGACTAGCTTACGTGCACTTTAACTAATCTCCGAAGCCAATTGAATACTCTACAAGTCCAAAGGACCAAATAAACCACAATGTTATTGTTATGAATCAATCAAACTCAACCTAACATGTTCCTCTATCAAACACAACCAGCAAACACTCAAGAAACAACACAAACAATAAAGAATCAAAATCAAGAACACAGCCAATTTTTACCATGGTTCGTTTATTCCAATGGAATAAATTACATCCACATTGAGCTCAAAGTAATTTGAGACTCTCTGCACTATAAGGATTGAATTCGTTACAGATTACAACAAGAAATCTCAATAACCCCCAAATCTCTCCTCTCACACAACCCCTCAATCTACTCGTAATCAACACAACCAAGACAACTTAAACAAGCGTCTAAAACCAGAAGAATAGACAGCTTCTTCTGCCCACAATTCTAAGAAAAATTGTGACCTGATTACAACTTGAAGGAAACAAACTAAGCACCCAACACTTGACGAAAACGCGAGAGAAAGAGTGAGTTTTTCAATCTGTTTTCAATATGTTTCTGCAGTGAATTTCAGCTTTAAATATGTTGACCATCTAGGCTAATTTCCACTGTTAGATTAGGCTGAGATTAATGGCTAAGATCTGTCACTTACTACCTTATTAAAACGTCAGCGTATTGAAGCTTCACTTAACAAACTCCACCTTGAAGCTTCAACACATTACCTTATCAGTGCAGTTCATCCACAAATTACTCATCATAACTCTATTGCTACACCTTACTCAACATGCAACAGGTTCAAGCAATGCTTGAACTTGATTGGAGACACCACTTTTGTTCCCATATCTGAAGGATTGTTCTCAGTTGGCACCTTTTTCAGAATGATTACCCCTTTGTCCACCAACTCCCTCACAAAATGGTATTTGACATCAACATGTTTGGTTCTCTCATGATACAAGGGGTTTTTGCTCAGGTGTATGGCACTTTGGCTGTCTGAATAGACAGTGATAGCACCCTTCAGGAGATTAACCTCTGAGCAACCCTTTGAGCCATAAAGCTTCTTTGAAAACATCCGTTACAGCCACATACTCTACCTCATATCTGGAGTTAGGACTTCCAGCTTACACAATTTCCTCCCAAGGTGAACACGTATGCAGTGGTTGATTTCCTTGAATCCTTGTCACCTGCAAAGTCAGAATCTACAAATCCTACCAGATCAAGTGAGTCATATCTTTTTCCATATTTCAAGCCCACATGAACAGAACTATTGATATATCTAAGAATTCATTTAAGAGCAAGCCAATGTTCAAAACCAAGGTTTGACATAAATCTGCTTAAGAGGGAGATTGCAAAGAAAAGGTCTGGTCTGGTACTAATCGTGGCATACATTACGGACCCAACTACATTTGCATAAGGGATATTTTCCATTTTTATTAAATCTGCATCAGATTTGGGGCATTGTGATCTACTCAACATAAAGTGACCAGCCAAGGTACATTCACAATTTTAGAACCTACCATGCCAAACCTAGACACTAATTTTTCTAGGTAAGCCTTTTGATGGACTTTTAATTCATGGTCCTTTCTGTTTCTATCTATTACCATGCTTAGAATCTGTTTAGCACTTCCTAAATCCTTCATATCAAATTCAGAGTTCAATTTTTTCTTTAACTCTTCTATCCTAGGCTTAAACTTGCAAATTAAAAGCATGTCATCAACATACAGCAGTAAATATAAAGGCATGTCATCATATAAAGCATAATAAAAACAGTTGTCATATTTGCTTCTATTGAAGCCAATGCTAAGAATAAAAGCATCAAAACGTTTATACCACTGCCTAGGGGACTATTTCAGTCCATATAAGGATTTATGAAGTAAGCATACATGGTTGGGTAGGTTTCTATCTACAAAACCTATGGGCTGTCTCATGTAAATTCTTTCTTCTAAGTTTCCATTAAAGAAAGCAGTCTTGACGTCCAGTTGTTCTAATTCTAAGTCCTTATGAGCAACTATGGCTAGCATAATCCTAATAGTCTTATACTTAACAACGTGGCAGAATATCTCATTAAAGTCTATTCCCTCCCGTTGTGTGTAGCCTTTGGCTACCAACCTAGCCTTATATCTAGAGGGGTCAGAAGGGTTCATACCTTCTTTCAGCTTGAACAACCACCTACATTCAATCAGTTTCTGGTCTTTGGGATTTGGAACCAAAGACCAAGTTGCATTTACCTTTAGGGACAACATCTCTTCCTCCATTGTAGCTTGCCATTTTGCTTTGTCTTTGGATTTGATTGCTTCTTCATAGCAGTCTGGTTCTGTCCTCTGAACTTGAGCCCCTACCACCAGGGCTGTGTAAATCAGATCAGCATAGGAGTATCTTATTGGTGGCCTAATTTCTCTCCTACTTCTATCCTTGGCTAGTTGGTATTGGGCTAAGCGGTCAGGATGGGGTTCAGCAGGTTCTGTTGCATTTTCCTCTTCCAAGTCAAGGTCCAGATCTGGTTCATTTGCTTCGGCTTCCTGATGTTCCAAACCAGGTTGAATTTCAGCAAGCTCTACCTCAATTTGGACTCTCTCAGGCTGATCCTAGTTCATGGGATTGCTGCTTGTTGATCTTACATCAGGGTTAGCAACTTTGCAAGGAAATATATTTTCATTGAAAATTACATCCCTACTGATTATTATTCTAACTCCCGGGGTATTTCTCTCCCAAAGCTTATACCCTTTGGTTCCCTCTTGATAACCTAGGAAGACACACCTAAGTGACCTAGGTTTTAATTTCCCTTCACTGTTATGGACGTATGCAGCACACCCAAAGGTCCTCAAGTGTCCTAGACTAGGTTTCCTATTACTCCATTTTTCCTTAGGACACATGAAACTGATGGCTCTTGAGGGACTTCTATTAATGAGGTAGGCAGCTGTGTTGAGGGCTTCTCCCCAAAATGACTTAAGAAGGCTAGATGTGAAGAGAAGGCATCTCACCTTCTCTAAAAGGGTCCTGTTCATTCTTTCAAAGAACCCCATTCTCACCGAGGGGTTCTCCTAACAGTTCTATGTCTTAGGATGCTATGTTCAGAGCAATAGGAGTCAAATTCTAGGTTACAGAACTCTAAGCCATTGTATGTTCTAAGGGTTTTAACCCTTTTGTCAGTTTGATTCTCTACAAGAACCTTCCAACTCTTAAACCTACCCAAAGCTTCATCCTTAGTCCTAAGTAAGAAAACCCACACCTTCCTACTATAATCATCTACTATGGATAGAAAATAACTACTACCCCCATGTGATTTGACCCTTTCAGGTCCCCACAAGTCAGCATGCAAATATTCTAAGCAGTTGGCAGTCAGGTAAGTTCCCTTTTGGAAACTCAACCTGTGTTGCTTGCCCATAATGCAGGTCTCACAAAATTCAAGAGGTTTAATTGGGTCCTTACCAAACAGGCCCTGCTTATGGAGGATGTCCAGGCCCTTTTGGCTCATATGTCCTAGTCTTAAGTGCCATTTTTCAGCAACATTCAAGTTAGTAGAAACCAAAGCAGAATTTAAGCAGTCGGATAATAGGATCCAGATAGAATATACAAGCCATTCCTTTTTATCCCTTCAAGCAAAACACAATTATTTTTATAAACATAAAGGCAACCATTTTCAGCTTTATAACTACAACCAGATTCATCTAAAATACCTAATGAAATTAGGTTTCTTTTTAATTCTGGAATGCACCTCATTTAGTCAACTTGACAGTTTTACCATTGTTTAGTTTTAAGGTTATGCTGCCTATCCCTTCAACTCTACAGGCATTATTATTCTCCATGTACATAGTTTCTAACCTATTCTCCTCATAGTCCTGAAACCAGTCTTTATTGGGACTTATATGAAATGAGCACCTAGAATCCATCACCCAATCATTTATTTTTTCTTTTTTAGAAACAGTTAGAACTTCAGATTCTTCTAAACTGGACTTAGAGGTTGCTAGGTTGCTTTCAGTGTTCCCTTGTTTCTGTTTCTTAAGCCAAACATAACAGTTCTTTTTTAAATGGTCAGCCTTATTATAGAAGAAACACTTCCTGGTTTCTCCTTTGGCCTTACGGTTTTGTTTTCCCTTTTTCTTATTCCTGGGCCCACTATCAGACTGGACATAATTGCTTATCTGGTTAAAATCACCATTTCCCTTAACAAATAGGTTACTACCAGTTCTTCTCTATACTTTAATCTCTAACTCCCTAGCTTTTAATCCTGAAACTATTAAGTCCATGCTTGGGATAGTACCAGTGTATTGTAGGGCATTTTTTACAACTTGGTAATCTTTAGTTAATGAGTTCAAAAGATTCATAGTTAAACTAGAGTCTCCGAGTTCTTGATCTATACCCTTCAACACTTGGGTCAGTTTCAAGAACTCATCAAGATTTTCATCAATGGTCCTAGAGCTATCCATTTTATATGCAAATAAAACACCTTTTAAGTAAGCTAGATTAGGTGCAGACTGTAATGCATAAAGGGATGCAAGTTTACCCCATACCGCTGTCTGAGTTTCAAAGCCATCTACCTTTCGCAAGACCCCGTCGGAGAGGTTCATGATGATCAGGTTGTACGCCTCCTCCTCCAGCTCTGCCTTTTTTTTCAGTTTCTCCTCTGATCATTTGGTCACATCCTTTTCCAGTGCAATGGCTACCTTATTATGTGATAATAAGGCTTTCATCTTCTTCTTCCAACTGTTGAAATCAATTTTCCCATCGAATTGGGTGATTTCAACTCGTGTGGTAGTCATAGTGTTTAGATTTAGGGTTGGTGTTTGAATTTAGGGTTGACACAGAAGAAACCCTAATTTGTTAAAGATCGAATTAGAACTGATTTTAATAAATTGACCGGATAATCTAAGGTTTTCCAAGTCCTAAGACACTAATTTGACTGATTATACCGAAACCCCCAATTTGTATAAACCCTAGGTTTCAAGAATCACCCAAATCAGACCAAAAAACCCTAATCTCGCTCTGATACCACTGTTAAGAGTCAATCAAACTCAACCTAACTTGTTCCTCTATCAAACACAACCAGCAAACACTCAAGAAACAACACAAACAATAAAGAATTAAGAATAAAGAACACGGCCAATTTTTACCGTGGTTCGTTTATTCCAATGGAATAAACTACATCCACATTGAGCTCAAAGTAATTTGAGACTCTCTGCACTATAAGGATTGAATTCATTACAGATTAAAACAAGAAATCTCAATAACCCCCAAATCTTTCCTCTCACACAACCCCTCAATCTACCCGTAATCAACACAACCAAGACAACTTAAACAAGCATCTAAAACCAGAAGAATATACAGCTTCTTCTACCCACAATTCTAAGAAAAACTGTGACCCGATTACAACTTGAAGGAAACAAACTAAGCACCCAACACTTGACGAAAACGTGAGAGAGAGAGAGAGAGAGAGAGTTTTTCAATCTGTTTCTGCAGTGAATTTCAGCTTTAAATATGTTGACCATCTAGGCTAATTTCCACCGTTAGATTAGGCTGAGATTGATGGCTAAGATCTGTCACTTACTACCTTATTAAAACGTCAGCGTATTGAAGCTTCACTTAACAGTTATTGTAGTGGATGATCCCAATATTTGAATGCAAAAACTCAAGGAAATGAGCAAACTTTTGTTACCGTCAGACCAACCCCTTAGGGTTATATGAAACCAAGTTGCCATCAATATATATGTTAGACATTCAACAGCCAAAAATGAAAAGCAAAGCAACTTTCTAAATGGCATCCAAGATTGTGATTATGGTTTTTTCATATGTTCCTCTATTCAGGATCGCGCCCTTCAAAGGCAAAAACAGGGATCAGAGCAGGGTATATCTGGACTTCCCAAGAGTAATTCACTATTTCTGACATAAATTCTACTCTCTTCACTCACATTGTTTCCACCTCTACGAGCTTTACGTATCGCCTTCAGATGAAGTACCATTCTCTGTCTTCACGGATACTGAGAAACAAAAGAATCCCTTAGTTACTACACCATTCTTTACGTATACCTCGTTCTACCTTTTCTTAATTGGCAAGCAACGATTCTCACATAAAATCTTTGATTGACTCTTCATATACCAAAATAAAATCTTTGATTGCCAACCAAGCTGTTATGTTTATTCTCTAATGTACAGCTAATCAATCCTTTTGTCAAACTTCCTGATTAACAGGCGTAAAATCAGGCACTAAAACAGAGCTAACAAAATTCTTAACGAACTCTTTTCTTTTGAAACTTGAGCAGTTGAATGAATGTTTCAACATTGGAATCCTGCTGAAGTTGAACAATGAGGATGATTTGTTGCAGAGATATGAAAAGATCCTCTCCCCGGTGAAAGAACAAGTTCGTATTTCTTGGAATGAGCTCTAAGGCCTTCCATAGATGTTCTGCTTTTGCACATTTGCCCAAGTAATGTGCTTTCTGTTTCGCTGATTTTCGGTTAATGCTATTTCAAAATTTAGCGGAACAATTAGCAATGATGCTTTACGTGATTTCATTGAACCTAAATTGGGTGAACTGTAATTGATTAACAAGGAATACAGAAACTACACCTAATAAATTTGACCCACACTGCAGCAGAGCGAATTAATCCTGTCCAGTTTGCCAGAATTTCAGTGTACAAGTTACCAATCACAGAATAAACATTATATTTTTATCTAGCTACAAGATCTGAAAGTGTTACTTCATTAATTGATGAAGTGCTCCCTGAATGACCTTCCAACTGTCCTACGTATTTATCTTCCTCATTTTGTTCAGAGAAAGCAGGCTTCCCTGGAAAAATGACACCATGTTTTCATTTTTGAGCATAGTGAAAACTTCCAACATGGATGGTAGATCAACTGGATTTTTCTGGACGCATAGCAGAACAACTATTTGCAAACATCTCATTAATTTACAGGATAAATATGTATCGTCTTGTGATTCATCCATAAACTCCATATCTTTGCCATCAGTCCACTGCTTATATGCCTGAAATCATCAAATTATTTATTCTATTGCCAAGTACATTTTGATATACATAACTTGCAACCAATATTAGCTTTTAAAGAAATTAACTTACATGGGCAAGAATATGCTTAGAGAAGCATATACTCAACTAAATCCAGTGTGTACAGTTTTGAGGCCTGAGGGTCCCTTTCTGAATTTGTAGCAGTGAAAGTTGACAAAGAAGATGACTTCTTCTCTATAAATTCGATACCAATAAACTTGCTTTATGCAAGTTTCCTTAATGGCATCCAAATTTGTTACAAGTATTGTCTTCCATATTCCCTTTCTTCAACAATATAATATTGCAACCTGCATAATCATAAGCTTGGATCAAGCCGGTTACCGGCATCAAGGTACCAGTTTCGTCACTTCAGAGATTAATTCTGCTCTCTTTACTCACCTTCTTTGTGATTTTGCCGATCTAAATTCCACCTCCTACAAGCTCTCTATTCCACACCTTCAGATGAAAAAAAAATTATCCATGTTAATGTGCAGATATCTTCGTTCAAAGTGTCCTGTTTTTTTATGTTTTTGTCCACGTTAAACATGTACTTACAGCTGGGTTATTGTCTTTGGTGAAAAGCGGGTAACACATTGGATGCATTTTATTTACAAGAAAAGCTATGTATTCACTCTGTAAAGGTCTGAAACTGTGAGAAAAAAGAAAACAGAGTAAAATCAGCCTGTTTTATGTTAATGAATCAACACTTTTGGAATGGTAGGAAGAGCAATTTGAACAGAGAGTGCTAAAAGAACCATTGATATTTAACTCTTGCTGCAACTTTTCTATCTATGGCTCAATCAGTTATTTGTTAAGTTTCCTTTTACTGTGTTTATTAATTTGAACAGAGAGAGTGCTGAAAGAATTACGTAATATGAATTTATTCATCCTTAATTGAAAAATTTATAGATAAAAAATGAAAGATCGATGGAGGGTAAGCCTCCTGCTAGGTATGATATATAATGATTTTTTATCTCATATATTCTCGTAATTTTTTGTCGTAACATAATGTTGCGGATGTGAATTATATACATCAGCAACATTATGAATCACTACCGGCCCTTTTATTCATATATATATATAATTGGAAGTGTGGATTTATATACATTAGAAAATCTTTACACATAGGGTACGTTTGTTTTCGGAAATATTTTATTACTAAAAAAATAAGATTATCAATGAGATAAAGTATACTTTGAAGATTAAAGAGAATATTATATTATACATATAGTGAGTATAAATAATTAATATGTTTGGTTGAGAGAATGAAAGAATTATGGGAGAGTCTTTTACTGAATTGTTGTTCTTTTTAAATATTATTATTTTATTATTTAAACTATTACTTTTGACTCTTTATATTTGAGAATTTGGCTAAAACACCCCAATTACAATAAAAGTTTAAAATTTAACAAAATACTCTCAACCACCCAAGACGACTACCGGCCACCACCATTGGCCGCCCATATATCCTATATCACCAACAGTAATTACTATTAGTATTGAAAAATTATCGAAATCTTTTATTACTTAACAACCAAACAAGGGAATGTTTGGAATCAAATATAGATTATCGGAGTAATCTTCTTAGACCCCTAACCAAACAAAACCATAGAGAATCATCAATACAACCGACGTATGATAATTAGACAAATTTTGACTGGGCACAATCTCTCATTGGCCAAGATGTATGTTCTTTTGTTGTATTTTATATATTAGTTAATATATCAATTTCGATGTCATCAACACATTAAATAATTGTATTGACATATACTCAAATAATTTATGTGCTCTAAATGGTACATGTTAACATTTACCTCCACACTTTCATTTATTTCAACATTCATGGTAAATTTTTCCATAAGTAACTATTACTAATACTATACATGACTTGACTCTTGTCTCAAAATACTTTCTAATTGTTTTATATATAGTTAAACATAAATTGCCTACCTTGATTCTTAATATGACATGCCAAAAAAAAAAAATGATCATCGTCCTATTCATTTTTATTATCTCTTGCCAGTTGAAGTTTTCTATTTCACAAAGTTGGATCAAAGCAGTTCTTGGTATCTTTGGTAGTGAACTTCCCATATCAGAAATAAATTCTGCCTTGTTTACTCACCTTATATGTTCTTTTTCCAATGTAGACTCTTCTACCTACCAGCTCGCCATCCGTGGATCGGGCCCAGGGAAGGGGTAGGCGGTGTAAGGCACCCGCCAGTGGGCCCCAAAAAAAAGGGCCCCAAAAAAAAGCCCCAAAAAGGGGCCCAAAATTATTTAAAAATTTTTTTAAATAGATTCACAGAAATACCATTGGGTCTAAAAAAAATTATAATTTTTTATCAAAACTGATCCAAAGAACCCCAAAAAAGCCAGAAAAGCCCAATTCATTATACTTTTTTTTACATAAATTTACAAAAAACCATATTTCATATTTTCCGTTCACACCCATAATTTAACTAAACTAGTTATTTAAATGTCTAAAATTTTAAAACACCCTTTTGATCCCTAAAATGATGAAAACATTGCATCTCCACCCCTCTACACCGCCATAGTGTCGCTGTCGGCATTGACATGATGATTCCGGTCAATTTTCTCACCAAAATTGATCGGATTCATCGCTTAATCATTTCCGAAACGTTTTCACAGCCTTGACAACCCCTAATTTGGTTGATTTTTGCTGATTTTCGTAACCCATTTTCATTCTTCACCGCGTGCGACAGTTCTGACACGTATTCGCTGTCGTTGACCTTCCCCGATACCAACATCTTCGTCCTCTCAGCCCCCTCCCCAAAACCCCTCACCTACCTGATCCCGATAGCCCGTCGTCCATCTCTCGCCCTCACAAGAAAGATTAGGTAATTTGGTTATATTATCAATTGAAAAAAATTTGGTTTCTAAACTTGAATATAAAAATTTAATTAGTGATTTTACATCTCAAAAGGCAAGAAAAATAAATTTGAAATAATTTTTTAATATGTGCTTATATTATTAAAAGGGCCCCAAAGTAACTCTTATCTAGGGTTACAAATGTTCTTGAGACGGCCCTGTCGCCATCCCATCTACCAATGAACAACATTTCTCGAGCTTTACCGATATCATCAGAGGCAAAAGTCCATCGTTACAACTCTTCTATCGATCTGGAATGGACAAAATGCAACAGGTCAATCCATATTAGGCAACAAAGTGAACTATTCAGTTCTATCTTCAATGGTTAGTGATTCTTCTCATAGGAAGTCTTTTATTGAATCTTCAATGAAAACCGCCTGACGTTATGGATTTCAAGGGATTGATTTGTTCTGGCTGTGGCCTAATGGTACAGACTTGAATAATATGGGAAGGCTTTTAGATGAGTGGAGAGCTACAATTACTTCGATGCATGAAACTCTAGTGAGCCGTAATTAATACGCAATGGGTGTTCGGTACATTCCAATTCATGAAACGTGAGTTATTCGATTGAATCGATGAAAAGGAACTTGGACCGGGCACATGTGGTTGCATATGACTATCTTCGCCATCCAGGGGATAACGTTACGTGCACCATGCCGCTTTATACAACCCCCGCAAGTAATATTAGTACGATTTCGGCATAAACAACTGGTTAAGCAAAGGATTTCCACTAACAAACTAGTTCGGGTGTGCCTTACCATGGCTATGCATGGTCGCTAGCAAACCCAAATGACAAAGCTATCGACGCACCTGCTTGAGGCCTCTTGTCACCATTGATGTTTCTATAGGGTACAAGATAATCAGGGCACTCATTCAGAATTATGTATTCACCGGTGGAGCAACTTGGATCAATTTTGACGGAGTTGAAACGATTCAAGCAAAAATTGCTTATGCCAAGGAAGAAACTCCTTGGTTACAATGCATTTCAATTGTCCTAATGATGATAATTGGGCACTTTCTATGGCGGGTGAGTGATTCTTCATAAGAATTCTTGAATTTTGAAGACGATTTTAATTAATTTAGTGAATTACATTTACGACTTCGCGAAAAGGAGAATCGGGACAATAGGAGGCGATTATCGCGACGATTTTGATTCCAATTACAATAATACAATGAATGTATTTTACTAGGGTATCCTGTTAATGGTGAGGAAATTGCAGTGAAAAAACTATCTAAAACTTCGACTCAAGGGTTTGAGGAATTCAAGAATGAGGTTATGCTTACTGCAAAGCTCCAACATGTAAATCTTATCAAAGTTATGGGTTTTGCATTGATAAAGAAGAACACATTGATCTATAAGTACATGCCGAACAAAAGTTTGGACTACCACCTTTTTGGTACAATAATTTCTCTCCAACTAACTTTTTTTTTTTTAAATTTTTGCAGCTTTGAAAACATTGATTAGAATATTATTAATTTGTCAATAATAAATAAATGCAAACCCTTGTAAACAAATTCTTTTGGATTGGACAAAAGGTGTTCAAATCATAGTAGGGATTATCCAAGGGCTTATGTATCTCTAATAATATTCGAGATTGACTATTATTCATCGAGACCTAAAACTTAGTAATATATTATTGGATGAAAATATGAAGCCTAAAATATCAGATTTTGGTATAGCCAAAATTTTTGTGGAAAATGATCATCAAACAGAACGAATTGTTGGAACGTAGTAAGTACACAACAATCTTCTTTTATTCTATATTGCTTTGTAAGCTTGCACTTGTTAAGACACATGCTTAACACACTATCTCTGATAATTCAATATAGTGGTTGTATCCCTCCTGAATATGTCATGACGCTGGGACGTCGCGAGAACCCCAATTTTAGCGAGGTTGAAAACCCCACTATGAATGCCAATTATGGTGAGATTAGAATAAACCCCACTATGACAAGAATAGCCAAAAAGCTCACCTTGGTTGGCTAAGCCAAGGATAACTAAAAGAAACCTCAAAGAGGAAGAGAAAAGCAAGTGCTTTAACTCAAATATTTTGATAATGATAATGGATGATTACAAGGAACAAAGCAAGGCTTTATTTATAGCCTTCCAAGTGAAAAAAGGTAAACATCTCTTTTAAAATATCTTTCCCATGTCTTTTTTTTGTCTTATGCTCCGGCATTATGTTAAAAGAAGCATATATTCAACTAAACTTGATATCTATAATTTTGGGGTTCTACTTTTAGAAATCATAAGTGGAAAAAAGGTTTCATGTTTATATGCCCGCACGAAGACTTGAGCCTTCTAAAGCATGTAAGTTTCCCCAAGAACAGACCATTAATATTACTAATTAGTATTGGAAATATTTAATTTGATATATATTTTTTCATATACAATTTCGGACATATGAGTTGTGAAAAGATGACAAAGGCATGGAGTTTATAGATCCATCATTAGATGATACACAATCCTCTTGTAAATTAATGAGATGCTTGCAAATAGTGTTATTATGTGTCCAAGAAAACCAAAATGATAGACCGTCCATGTTAGAAATTTCCTTGATGCTCAAAACTGGATCCACAAATACAGTAATCAGCCCCAAGAAGCCTGCTTTCTTAGAACAAAGTTATGAAAAGAAAATGACTAAAAGTTCAGAATTAATTTCGGTTGATGATGCAACAATTTTTGAAGTGGTAGCAAGATGACTCTAGGCTTTTGCAAGACCAATATTTGGTGGTCCTTGGAGATCGGGTAGGAAGCTGCTTAATTTGACCATTATAACTTTCTGCAATATTATTGAACCTATTGCCATTAAACATGGATGCCAACTATGAAAGCGATTAATTGGTTGTAGTTTCTTCTTATATTATATGGATAATTCAAAGAAAAGGCCAATACGATGACATTGACTTCATGCTTTTCATTTTATTGGTTTACTTTAAGCTAATTTTTTTTGAAGACATTGAGATGTTTAGCTCAGAACAAAGAAGCAACAACAAAGAGCCGTCTAAGAAAAAATAATGAGTGACATATATTCCAGCTCAACATATTACATATTACATACGTAAT
Organism: Pistacia integerrima; assembly: GCA_026225825.1. Lineage (NCBI taxonomy): Eukaryota > Viridiplantae > Streptophyta > Magnoliopsida > Sapindales > Anacardiaceae > Pistacia > Pistacia integerrima. The sequence goes on along the minus strand of CM047743.1, from coordinate 23,879,877 downwards.
TATTTGTCCTCCAAGAAAATAACAGGAAATGTCGATAGGACTTTAGCAATTTATTAAGTTTATATTGACTTACCAATGAATACGAGTTTTTGTTCTCTTCCTGGGTACAATAATGTAAGGTCATAGTATGGCATAAATTAGACTTTCGCCATTATTAAGTACAAGGTGCTCAAGGTGTTCACCAGTGCTTACCAATGAATGCAGACATTATTTGATTATGTTTTGCGATCTATTTGTGTTAGTGGTTCCATGCTGCTAATTAGGAACCTCTAGATGTATTTGTTGAAAATCGGAGGAGTAAAAAATAAAATAAAGAACAGCAAATAACAATACACAAAGACACATGATATTTTACGTGGCTCGACATAACTGACCTATATTTACGAATAAGAGAGATTCACTATAATTATATGAATACGATACAAGTGTTTATCATACCATTAATCTAGTAACTTTACATAGGCGAACAACTCCAAATGCGTATGCGTGATTGACAACTACAACAAAGCCAACCAGTATTCTTAGTGGCCATTATTGTATAAGAACTTGGATTGAAGGAGGAGTGTCCACAAATAAGTGGGTTTTGTGTTTGCCTTACTACGGGTGTGCCTGGGCGCTGTTAAACCCAAAGAGTAACAGTATTGGTGCAGTAGCTATCGAAACAGCCATTACAGCAGATGGGCTTTTGCGGTACTATCACATCAAGAATAGCAGAAAGGGCAATAAAGACGTTCAAGTTAATTGGGAACATTTTGATTAGTTTTGATGATGTAAAGGTGGTGAAAACTAAATTTTCTTATGCCAAGGAGAAGGAGCTGCGCGGTTACTATGTGTGGGAAGTACCTTATGATAATGATTGGGTGCTTTCTGAGGCTGCATGTAGGCAATAATAATTCAATAGTTATTGTCATCTTACTGATCATTTCCGTTATTATTCTAATAATGTCTGTCTATAAGCAACAAATATACCATATAAAATGTACAAAATTTTTGTTACATTCCACACTACCGACAAATGATTTTGGGATTTAAGTTTATAAGATTTGAATATGATGAAACCACAGTCAAACACACAAAATAAAAGAAAACAAAAAAGTAAATAGGCTTTTACAAGCTTGCCAATGTAGCTGAGTGAGGGCTTTCAAGAATTGACTCAACTTATTCATAGCATAAGAAATATCTAGTCTAGACAGTGTCAAATACTGTAGAGCACCAACTGTACTCCTGTAAAGGGTTGAATTTTCAAATGGTTCACTATCTTCAAGGGTAAGTTTGGTCCCAATTTCCATTGGAGTGGAGCAAGGCTTGCTGCCAAGCATGTTAGTTTTAATCAGCAAGTCTTTGGCATATTTTTCCTGTGTCATATGAAGACTTGACTTTCTTCTTGTCACCTCAAAACCTAGAAAGTATTTGAGTGAACCTAATGCCTTCAAAGCAAATTGAGTATTTAGATCAGTGATAGTTTGCTGAACTAGGCTGAAATCATTGCCGGTGAGTAATATGTCATCAACATAAACCAATACATACATTACCTTCTCATCTTTTTTGTAAATAAACAGACTCAGATCTGCCAAGGAATGAAGCTTTCTTTAATTTATCGAACCAGGACCTTGGTGCCCGTTTCGGACCATACAGAGCCTTGGTAAGCCGACATACATGATGAGGATGATGAGGACTCACAAAACCCTTAGGCTGAACCATATAAACTTTTTCTATAAGATCACCATTCAAAAAAGCATTATTAATGTCAACTTGTTGTATATCCCAACCATAACTCACAGCCAAACTCAGTATAACTCTAACAGTGGGAGACTTCACCACAAGACTGAAAGTTTCAAGATAATCAATACTAGGGTTCTGCCGGAATCCTTTAGCCACCAATCTAGCCTTAAACCGCTGAATAGAGCCATCAGGATTGGTTTTTATTTTAAAAACCCACTTCACCCAACTGGTTGTATCTCGGATGAGGCAGGAACAAGTTCCCAGGTTTTATTAGAAAAACAAAGCATCATATTCAGACTGCATAGCAGCCTTCCAAGCAGGATGTGTAAGTGCTTCAGTTACAGATACTGGTTCCATAGTATCAAGTGCAGAAGTGGAAAGAAGGACAATGTTATGGGCCTTGGCTTTGGCTCTAGTAACCATAGGATGAGTATTAGTGGCAGGATTTAATACTATTACATACTCAATTTAATATGGTTTAGTAATTGTTTATAATTCCTAAACATAAGGGCTATGTTCCTCCTAAGTTCTTGAGAAGGGGTATATACTCTACAAAGTCTGATGTTTATAGTTTTGGTGTCTTACTTCTTGAAATCATGAGCGCAAAAAGAGTTAATGGGCGCTTAAACTTCTTAGATTCCTATTAGTAAATACAGGTACGGCAAAAAAAGGGTATGGGAATTTTACGAGTATAATACTGCAAACAGTGAAAAATACGTTTTTAAAAATTCGGCCATAAAATTCGGATACGAGAAAAATACGGTACGGGTATATACGGGTTTAATACGGTGCACTGTCAATAATACGTTTTGAAAAATACGGCAATATCAATCTTAGTTTTAATACTTCTATGGATTACTTGACTAAAATCAATATAGTATTTCAAATGCAAAGTATTCAATTAACCAACAACATAAATATACAATATAACTGATATTTAAATTATAGTCTCCAGACTCAAACACAATATTTAGCCATGATTTTTTACTAATTTAAAACTTGATAAGTTTGATATTAAATGCAACCAATTTTAACTTCCCATTAATCCATTAAATTATTTAAATCAAAAACTAAAATTTTGTCTCACAAATCTATATAAAAGATTAGTGTTACAATAGTCTAACTATTATTTTATACTTATAATATATGACAGTTTTTTTTTCATAATAAATTATTATTTTAATTTCATTAATTCAATCTAATTTATTAGATAGCATGGAAATAATTTAAAATATGAAATGTGTTTTGAGTTTAAAATGTAAAGGTGTCAGGTATGGGGGAATGGGCGGGAAAGTGGATGTCTTTGAGAGGGTTATTTTATTATTCGCCCCCTTTTCCAATCTCTTCTCTTATGTCTTACCACTGACTTCTTCTTCCCCACTAAAACGACGTCGTTTCAATTATTTTTTTCTTTTTTTTTCAAAAATTGAATTATTTGCAAATTATACGGATACTCCAATAATTCACGAATAATTCAGCAGTCCTTTATAAAATACGTAAATATGTGTTTTATACGCGAATTATATGACTGACCATATAATTCGCGTATAAAACGCGCATTTACTAACTAGGCCTAGATTATGTAAGTTTCTCTTGTAACCTTTAGTATTTGGTATCTGTAGTCATCTCTAATGTGAACGTGTTGAAGTTTTTAAATTATGGATTAAAGGCCAGTTGCTAGTCGTTGGCCTCTTAATAAGAAATAGTCCAAAGTTAGTGACTAATCACTAACAAGATAAGGTATCAAAAGTACTTATATTTTATCATCTTCAGGCATATGAGCTGTGGAAAGATGATAAAGGCATGGAGTTTATGATCTATCGCTAGATGATACAACTTCCTCTTGTAAACTCATAAGATGCTTGCAAATAACTTTGTTATGTGTCCAAGAAAACCCAAATGATAGACCATCCATGCTTGAGGTTTTCACAATGCTAAAAAATGAGTTGAAAGATATCGAGATTCAAAGTTGGAAACAAAAAGATGGAAATGAACATGAAGATAAACAAAAGGCAGAAATTTGTGGACAGAGCAGCTCAATTAATGATGTGACAATGTCAGCTATTGTAGCTAGATGAGTTACTATAGACTTTATGAGATGCGTTTATCTATATGTCACCTTTTTCGGATTTATCTTTAATTTTCTTATATTTTATAAAATATCATTAATATTTTAGGATTTGGTTTTATATTATACTTTTTCTTTGTGTTACTTCCATCATAGTTTAAAGTTTATCCTTACCCTTATTATTATGCAATTGCAGAATCGGGAAAAAAAATTTGAAGGGGCTAAACATGTTAAACGAATGAGGGAAATCAAACTATAGAAGTTTTTTTAGGAAAAAAAAAAAAAAATTGCATTTAATGGGAATAAATGATTGAGTTTAGGAAATAAAGGCCAAAGTTAGAAATAATTAAAAAAATATGAAAAAAATATTTTTACATACAAAAACTTTTGTAAACCCAACCTTGGCTAAAAGCTTAAGGGGGCAGTCCGACACTTTTATCATATCCAAACATGTTAAGTTACCACTTGACATAACCTTAAAAGCTTAAGTTAGTCAACTAGGAATATTAATTAATATGTAAGTCTAATGTTAGAAAATCCTAACAGTAATTATGATTTAGTTTGATAAAACTGGATAAACACATAATCCAATGAGATATCATAATGGGTTTGTATGATCATTCCAGAATTTGTCTGATACACTTTATTTTATATAATCTAGGTTGATGACAAGTGTGGGTTTGAGCCTGTAATAGGTTTTAAAGTTTATTGGACCTTTAATGAAAAGACCTAATAAATTAATATAAATTGGCTAGGTCATCTTTTTAAAATGCGATTATAAACTGAATCCCATTTGGAAGTCGAGATTCTGGAGCGAATTCAAGAAATTCAAAAACCATAACAGAATCAGGTTTTTCTAATATTTAATCTTTAAGTTTAGTATTCTATAATCAATATGCAAATCTTGTAATTAATTGTTAGAATCGAGTGAAATTCATGTTAGAATTCCTACAAATAACTTATAGAATAAGTCTATCCTTACAAAGACTTATACAAAAAAACCTACAAGGTGAAGAAAAAAACAAAGAAAAAACGGAAAAAGAGAAAGAGAGAGAGAGAGAGAAATCATGAAGATCAAGGGTGAGAATTGTCTTTGTATGTCTCTTTTGTATTTGTCTTTGTAAGACTAGCACTTCTCTAACTTATATTAGAGGTTGGTACAATACTTAAAAATGAATAAAAAATATCGTATGATTCAAAAATAACGAAAATGAAGGAAATGAATTTAGCCATAAAGAAGCTGGAAATTTGTCCAAGGAGCACTTCAATTATTTACGTAACAATTTCAGGAATTGTAGCTAGATGAATTGAAGAGGTTTTTGGCACAATAATGTGCTGCTCGGAGAGTGGCTTTGAAATAAAGTAATAAAACTATGGACAGCTAGGTTGGTTGGAATTAGTCTACTGTTGTATTGTTAGAGGTCCTGTTTGATTATTTATTATTAAGTGCAGGTTTTGTTTTATCCATGTGGTGAATAATTTTGAACAGTGTTTTTGTTGCTTTTGAGTCATTTATGTGAGGAACCATTTTCATATAATTGTAGTTGTTGGTTAAATTTAATAATAAATATTGTTTTCAATTGAATCATTGGGAACAATTGTGTTAATTATTTTGTTGAATTTCTTAGAATTGTAATTGTTGTTGATCATTCCTTTTTAAATTATGATTTGAAACTGTATGATCAATTGTAAGGCAGAATTATCAACAATTATTTTATTACTATTGACTAATTTATGTGGCGAACAATTTTCTTTTTATTTCAGTTGTTGCTGAACATTTGCATTAACTTATCTGCGCCGGGGTTTTAGGTAAAAAGGAAATAGGATCTTTATCTGAATACCGTCTGTTAACCAGTTGTCCGGAAATTCTGTTTCGGATAATTGAACACCATTATAGGTGCATTTAACATGCATTTCCTTTTTCCAATCCTTTAAATCCTGGGACCACTCGGGCAATTCAAATAATAGTATGCGAGTGAGATTTTTAGCTATTATCAATGAAGGTAATATAATATATTTTCTAAGAATCGATTGAGTTAATAATAGAAACCCTCTTATTGCTTGAGAAAATAAAAAGCTATCCCAGGTTTCTGCTATTTTCATCCGTACTTTTTCTTTTCTTTTGTATTCTTCTTTTTTATCAAATTTTTTTTTGTGTTTGTTTGTGTGTGTGTGTGTGTTTCGTTTGTATAATCAAATGGTTTTTGGTATTTTTGCTGCTATACGAATTTTTTCGTTGTTTTAGATTGTTTTGTTGTTGTGTTGTTATACTCTTATTTAGTTTTTATGATAACTGTTGTATAGTGCTTTTGTAAGTTCAGGTTACAACAATAAATGGTTGAATCATGGCGAACAAAACAATGCTTTTTGTTGCAGTTGACTGATTTAATTTCCGTATTATTTGGTGTTGAAACACTTGAATAACATGTATATACAATAACATCCAAAAACTATCGACCGTTGACCACCACTATCGGATAGTAGTCATCGAAATGACACATGATCGATTGAATCTAGTTGGCTAGGATCTAGTCGTTGTTGACAACTAAACTATGGCCATCATCAATGACCAGATCTCTAAACATAGATCTGGTTGTTAATGGCTAGGCCGACATTGTGCAGCGTTCCGACGATAGCGGCTGACCGTGGCTAGCGATGGTTGTTGGCGGCTTGGAATGGCTTAGGTGGGTGCGAGTGTTTTTGTTAATGTATAAAGTTTTATTGTAAAATATAATTGTTTTTAGTTTATTAGAGTTAAAAAAATGTTAGAAAAGGATAATAGAAAACAAATCCCACCCAATTTTCATTTTTCACTTTCAAAAGAAAAAATCTTATTTGATGTGGATTGATTTTAAAAATAATGATCCTAATAAATAAACAAACACATATTCTGTTTTTTAATACAAATAAAATAACGGAAAAATGATTCAAAATAGTGAAACAAACAAGGGTATAGTGTTTCAATAATATTTTTACAGATTCCTTGAAAACATATCTTTTGTTCAGCTAGAGATAGGACATCAATTCCTCTTTTGACTTTGCCGGTGAAGCCACAAGAATAATATCAACCCCAAATTGCTCTGCTCTCACAACAAGAAGAGAGACATCAAAAATCAACTCCTTTTTATTGTGAAAATTTAGAGTTGTAAAGTGTAAACAATACCTTGATGATAACATGGGATGCGATTTAATTGCTACATCAAAAATTAACTCGATCTTACCGTAAATTTACAGATTATATGAAAGTTCACTAAAACTAGTAATATACTTTCCCTCATAGAGCAGTTTCAAAACCGTAAGGATAATCCAGTTTGACAACTAGAAGTAAATCCTGCAAGCCATGAGTGTCTTCTCAATTGGGTAACAAAAACAGTTGCGTGTCATTTAGCAACAATATTATTGCTCTTCTGCAGATTCCTGGCTTGATGTCCACACATAAACCTGGCCTCCACTTGTGGCTCCTGCCAGCATCCCAACTTCATAAGGGTGTGCATGAAATCTATAAGGAATTGCAGACATATGTGGGCTCTCTAAAGTCTTTATTGTTATTCTTAGAGCTGGAGAAATTACATCGACTCCTCTTCTCATGTTGCCGATGAAGACATATGAATCGTCCCAGCCCCATGCCGCTCTGCTCCAACATAAAGAAGCAAGTTGTGTTAAAAATATACTCAACTTTCATAATATATAAAAAAGCATTCACTGCAGAAGCAGAAAATATTGGTTACAACCCCAACTTTGTCCCCAGAGCATCATCATACTGTTCATTTCATGAGAAATAAGCAAGAAATGCCTGAATTTAGGCCTGTTAGACATGGCTTTCCAATTTCAAGGGATTAGACTATTTATCGGGGTCTTGGCATTGATGCCATTTTATTGCAAAAATTGCATTTGACACAGGAAACCACATATTAAGATGGGAAAATTAAGAAAATAAGGATCAGAAAAATGTTTTCCACCAAAAAGCTGTTGGATTGGTCATAAAACATAAAGCAGATAATTTGAAATGAAAGACCCATGTTAGCACTTCAGGCTAGAGGAAGACCTGAAAGATGATAACCATCTGCCTGTCTGATTATTATGGTGTATCATGGAAGTGTCCTCAAAGTTGACTCCACTCAATATTCCAACGTTATCATCATAACTACACGAAAAAACTAGAAATTAGTGCTTAATGAAATAGCATTAATCTAATACAGAGGAATAAAAGCTAAATGTGTGACCTTAACAAAATAACAAACCTTGTTGTTGCGAGGTATTTCCCAGAGGGTGAGAAGTATGCAGCATGCACAGCCTTTTTATGACTTACTATCTTCAAAGGTTCGGGTTTATGAGTATGCATACGTCTCAAATCCCAAAGGCAAGCAGTCCCATCTGAGGAACTACTAGCCATGATACTAAGGTTTTGTGAGTTAAAATCAATGGTGTTGATCCTAGCTTCATGAACACGACATTCAGTTGTGGATTTTTTAGTTCTAACATCCCAGATATTTAATCCCCCTTGACCTTCACTAAAATATAAGGTGTTCACGTTGTTTGGGTTTTGTGAAAGAGAATATATGGAGTACTCACTGGAGTGAACCAAATCAAATACCTCCTTTTCAACATCCATCAATCGGATGAAACCATCATAGCAGCTGGTAAAGATCTGAAATTAAAATCAAAACACTTAGATCAGTAACATCTCATGGAGGACAAGACACATTAAATAATATAAGAATAGCACAGAAGATTACAAAATACTAAAACTAATTGCCTCACAAAATCACAAAATAAGACTAAAAGCTTATGTTTCGGTACTTGGTTATATAACACCTACAGCATTTTAAAATTCCGTTGCTTAGTCCAAGTGACAAGTGAAAGACATAAGAGAAATGTATAACAAACTGGAAACTGCAAAGATAATGTATGAGACTTCTAAATGTTTCAGACAACAAGTACCTTAGACAAGCAAGATTGTTGTACTACAATTCCTGACATAGGACCAGTATGAGTGCGGTACAAATAAATCCCATCTTCTCCTTCTTGCATAGGATTTAAATTCCAAAATCCAACGTTCCCATACTTATTCCCAGCCATAATCATCCTCATGTCATTAGAAGGAAAAAATTTCACTATCAGTATCTTTCCAGGCATAAGTCGTGCAATATTGTTTGGCTTCAAAGTCAATGATCCCAAATCAACATGACTCCCATGTTCACTCTTCTCTGTCTTAACCACACCCTTCATTAGATCAGAAGAACAAGCGTCATGCTTTCCACTGAACTCATCTTTACAAGCCTTAGACCCATCGAAATCTTTAACTAAGGAACCCAAATCACATTTTTCACTCAAGTTCTCATCACATTCTGGTTTAACACAAACAGCCACTCGTGGTTTCTTTTCAATATCCAAAACTCTATCAGCTTTCTCTTCAATTAAACCACCATGGTGTTGCTTAGCAACACTCAAAATGGCATCGATAAGTGATCTATCAGAACCAGACTCACTTCTATCAGCATAAGCATCTTTGAAACTAATAGGACCACTCACATCAGGAAAAGAGGACTCCTCTAGACTAAAAGACTTTGAATTTTTATTATCAGAATGAGCAAAATGATCAGTTAAACCCTTAGAATCCGGCGGCATCCCTCGAGTTCTTAGAGATCGCCTGATCACAACTGGAGTCTCGGATTTGACCTTCTTCTGTGGACTGACTTTATATGATTTAGTCTCAACTCTGCCACCAACAAATTAACATACGTGCACGAATGAACTTTTGTGTTTACACATCAATGCACAACAGAACAATAAAAGACTTATTTTCACAAATACCACTATATATCAAAACCAAACATCAAATATGTAATATTTCAAAGCCTATTTGCATCTTTCTATGCTATAATTCATGTTGTTACAAGTTTTAACATTTCAGAATTACCAGTCAATATTATCTTATCACTGGCTTCATTCACTCCCAAAACCCTAAAAATTTCTCCACAAAAATGATAGATTTGGTGCAGAAAATAGTTTTTCTTTTTCATATCTATTTATTAGTACCTAAAATAAGAAAATGAAGATGGGTTTGTTCTCCGACCCAGCTTTGTACATATCGAGCATCAATTCAATAGAAATAAAATTTACATGACAAATCACAAGCCTTATTCATTATCAATATCCACATGATTTCTCTAGAAAAATGATGGCTTTAGGGCAAAAATAGGTTCCCTTTTTTTTTTTTTCCTTTTAATCCAAATGAAACCCCAAAAAATGAGAAAATAAGGATGGGTCTTAAATAAAAATTAAAAATCAAACACAAACGCATATAGAAAGAAAAAAGACATATACTTTTGGCGCTTTCCAGCAGCAGAGAGATCGGAGGCCTTGGAGAGTATTTTAAGAGAAGCAAAAACCTCGTCGTTTCGTTTAATGTTTTGAAGTCGTTTTCGCTCGTATTCAGTCAGTTGTTCAGACGCCATTTGAACACAAACTCGAACAGATTCAGAGTGTTTGTGGGTTTTGATAAACGAAGAGTTTTGTTGTGTGTATCAGTGGCGGTGGCGGTTTTTATATGGTTGGTTCAAGTGGGCGGGAAATGGAACCGGCGGGAATATGTTTCAAGGAGCCACGTGGCTTGACAGTAGCCGTTGATATGATCTCAGTTTTGGTCTTGCAAGAGTTTAGAATAAAATATATTATTTGTTAGTAACTTTTAATATAATAAAATAAAAAAAATTGCCCAATTGTAGAATTTTATACTATAGTTTTTTCATAAATTAAAAAATTATTGTTTGGTAAAGAAAATAAAATTGTATTTTTAATGATAACGGATGAGTTTCAACTTTTTGTTTATTTTTAACCTTTTTTTTGAGTAATTTGGATCGTGAAGAATAGAGAGAAAGTCTTGACTTCATTATAATAAATTTTGAGGGTTTAGTAAATTTTTTTTTTTTTTTTGGTTAATTGAGATGTTCGGACCAACTTATATATCCTCTGAAAATTAGTTAAAATGCGCATAAGCTGATTTAGACACCCAATTTAACAAAAAAAAAGGAAAAAAAATTCAAAGAAATAAATAAATGGTAACAAATTAATTTAATAGTAGAATATTAGAGTCCCTTGAGGCCTTTGTCATTCCATTACAGGCATTACTTTGGATTTTTATTTTCTCCCATTTCAATGTAATTCTAAAGCAACCAGCAAACAAATAAATCTCATCCTCCTCAACGTTTTCCTATAAAATAATATTAAATAATTTTTTTTTAAAAATAAAATAAAATATACTCCAAACAGAAAAAAAAAAAAAGTACATGCAAAGAAAGAAAGGAGAAAAAGGATTCATCAAACTTCAATCCCTTCTCCCATTTTCCCACTTTGGTCTTCTTTCCTAGTTCATCCTCTTACTTCAATTTCTTGGCTTTCTTCAACGTTTTTCCTGCTCTTCGTTTGAGCATACTTTCTCACACTGTGTAGTGCTGTTGGATGGTTTCGATATCCAGACCTTTCAACTTCACTACTGATTCAACGTGCCCTTTGAGGGTGTGGAGCTCTCTCAACCTGTAACATCAAGAATTTATATTAATCTGACTGTTTTTAAGTTGATTATGCATTGGAGAATGACTATATATATATATATATATATATATATACACCAGGATACCTTGCAACTTCAGCACGCCTCTTGGCCTGCTCAGCAAGCTCATTCAAATCATGGTAGTTGCCCTTCTCTTTACCTTTACCTTCACCGTCACCGGTCGGGAGACCGTGCATGGTGCGTTGCGCCATTGCCCATTGTGCCTCCCTTTCTCCCTTGCCAAAGTCTTTCTTGGTTGTGAAAGCAGTCTAGATTGCACAAAACAATCGAGTTAGTAAAATATATAAACTGCTTTCATAATCAAAAGAAAGTCTTCGATTGATGCTTTTGTTTTATTGAAGAATTTTTCTGACGTTGGTTTAGTGTAAAAACCTTGTTCTGGAGCATGTTATCCCAGGCCCTGCCACTCAATGCATAGCGAATGAGGAACTTGATGGGATCAAGAGGGAAGTATGTGACAATGCTGAACAGCCAGATGACTCCAGCCCATCCCCATCCAACGCCGTCAACTCTTGCAAAGCCCCAGCTTGCATATACAGCGATAAGAGTGGCAAGCTGTGTATAGAACAAGCACCAAAAAGTTAGAAACTAATATTGATTCAAGCATTGTCTTGTGCAAGTGAAATTTTTACATGAAATTTACTGACCAATTGTGCTACAAGGAAGGCAGTAATAAGCATGAAACCAGGGCGCTCCAGGAAGGACCAGCTCCTTGACCTTGTTACAAAGATAAGTGCTTGACTGATGATGCTCACTTGGAGATACAGAGCTGATGCAAGCTGATCTGGTTTGTCAAAGATGGGTCTCACTCCAAAGTTTTTCTGCAATTTTTAAGCTTATATTAGCTTCACTTTATGAATCCGGGTTCCAAACTGGAGACTAGCCGAACCCTACAGTCTCGAACTCACAAAACCTTTGGGAGCAAACTACATGTTTTTGACTTTATATTCTTAGTGAGTTAGTTACTTACAGAGAAGAAGTTGGTGTCATGGACAAGCCAGAAGAAGATTGCAGTCCAAAGAGCCATGTAGGTTCCGAGGACGATACCAGTGGCAAAGATCTCCTTGAGCTTCCATGAGTCGGGCATTGGAGATGGCTTCACTCTATCCTTGGAGATGGTCATGATGGTACCATCATTGAGTACGGCAATAATCAAAACCATGAATGGAGGGAAGTCGAACTTCCAGATGAGAGCGACGAGCAAGAATCCCAACACAACTCGGATGGTAATTGAAACTGCATATATTGTGTAGTTCTTCATCCTTTGGAAAATGGCTCTGCTTGTCAATACAGCACTGATGATCACACTCAATCCGGGCTCAGTTAACACAATGTCTGAGGCACTCCTGGCAGCATCAGTCGCATCCGCGACTGCAATGCCGATGTCTGCCTTCTTCAGAGCTGGGGCATCATTCACACCATCTCCTGTCATACCACAAATGTGTTTCCTCTCCTGTAGCTTCTTGACAATCTCATACTTATGTTCTGCATAAATTAAAGCACTGAAATGAGACATGAATCTTGTGTCTAGTTGATGAAAATGAAAATTACATACCGGGGAAGACTCCAGCAAATCCATCAGCCTTCTCAATTAGCTCATCAACTGGTATGGAAGAAATTGACTCATCCTGGCTCTGACCAAGGAGAGAGGATGAGGGGTACATATTTGTGCCCATCCCAAGTCGACGACCGGTTTCTTTGCCAATAGCGAGTTGATCACCGGTGATCATCTTAACATTGACACCAAGGTCAAGAGCACGGCGGATAGTCTCTGCACTGTCATGCCTTGGAGGGTCAAAGAGAGGCAAGAGACCGACAAACTCCCATGGACCTCCAGGACTTTCCTTGGTATTCTCTGGGACTGTCTGCAAATGGAGAGAGCATATGGCCCAATTCAATTAGTTAGGAATTCATAAGTAGTGTAGAATCATCATGAACAAGTACTACATATTTAGGAAAATTCACCTGTCTGGCAACTCCCAAGGAACGCAGACCGCGTTCAGCAAAATTGGCAATGATCTCATGAGCCTTTTTCAACGTCTCACCACGGAGCTCACAGAGATCAATGATCTGTTCAGGAGCACCCTTGCTGCTTCTGTACCAGTCCCCATGGTTGTCAATGTAGGTGATAGCAGTGCGCTTGTCCACTGGATTGAAGGGTAAGAAATGCATCTCTGTGATTCCAGCTCTTGCCTACAATACGAAAACAATAATTTACTTCACTGAGTCTGAGAAATCTACACACAACCAATGTTATTGAGATGGATATTGTATATACCTCCTGGGGGTCACTCAACATTCCAACAATTGAAGCATCAATAGCATCCTGATTTTCAGTCCTGGAAGCCCTTGCTGCATACAAAACAAGGCCATCTTTGTCGGTGTCCTTTACAAACACCTGAAATTGTAGATATGCACACCATTATTATAAGGAGTCAATTGTTTTTTTTTTTTTTATCCATGGCATTGGCTTCAGACACCAACCTCAATAAGGCTTTTATCTACTGTAAGCCTGTTGAGGGTGAGAGTTCCCGTCTTGTCACTGCAGAGAACATCCATTCCAGCCATTTCTTCAATGGCAGTCATCCTCTTTGTGATGGCACCTTGCTGTGACAGCCTATGTGATCCAATAGCCATTGTCACTGACAATACTGTTGGCATGGCAATTGGGATACCTCCAATAAGAAGTACCAATAGATTGTCAATACCATCTCTGTAACTCCTGCGCTGGATTGGATACATCACGATGATCTCAAGCAACATCCCCACCGCAATCGAGCAGATACAGAAGTTACCAATGGCTGTCAACACCTGGACAATCAAATTGAAACAAAACAATGAGTTAAACACTCAATTCATATGTGAGAATTTTTATCATCAGTAATGAGAAAAGTAACAAATGAAGGCCAGCTTTACCTTTTGGAAGTGGCCAACATTGTTAGTGTTATCGACAAGGTGAGCAGCTTTGCCAAAGAAGGTATGGACACCAGTAGCAATGACAACAGCCTCAATTTCACCTTGCTTGCAGGTTGAACCGGAGAACACCTCTTCACCAGGGTTCCTTGTAACCGGGAGGGACTCACCAGTGAGGGCAGCCTGATCAATCTTCAGTGGATCTCCCTCCAAAAGACGAGCATCAGCCGGTACAATATCTCCCAACTTGATACTAATTATATCTCCTGGTACCAAAATCTCTGCCTCTTGCTCTCTCCATTTCCCATCTCTCAACACCTGCAATACAAGTTATACAGTTATTCTCAAACGCAGACGTTTGCAATGTCAGGAAATTATTTCTGGCTTCACAAAATGCGAAGTTAAAGCAGAATTACCTTAGTTTTAGGGGCAAGACCAGCCATCAAAGCAGCTGCAGCATTACCAGCATTGTTTTCTTCAATAAAACTAATAGTAGAGTTGATAATCAACAAAGAAACAATACCAATGAAGTCAGGCCAATCCGGCGGCTTGCCACCTCCATTGGCTAAAACAATGGCCATGATAGCAGCAGCTTCCATAACCCATGATAAAGGATTCCACATAAAACCTAAAAACTTGAGAAATTTACTCTCCTTTTTCTCCTCAAGCTTATTCATACCAAATATTTGAAGCCTTTTTTCTCCTTCCTCTTGTGTTAACCCTTTTTCTGTACATTTTAGCTGCGCAAAAACTTCTTCCATAGGAACTTTCTCCTGCACAAACACAAAAAACAGTGATCAAACACAACTCATTGAACAAAAAAATTAAGCAAAAGGGTAATCAAAGTTTACTTACAAGATCAACATTTTCTTTCTTAATTTCTTCTAATGATATATCGGCCATGCTGCAAGTTTATTACAAAAAGTAGGGAGAAAATAAATAAAAAAATTGCTAATTAATGAAGAAAGAAGAAGCTTTGATCAGATCACAAAACCGCCCTTTATTGCTCTTCTTCTTTCTTCAACTATCTAATTTATTCAAGTTATTCTAATAAGGCCTCCTCTTCACCCATACTCTATTTTATAGAAAAAGAGAGAAAGAGGAAGAACGAGATATTGTTTATTTGAAACCAATATTACAGTGAGGCAGCTAACTCTTCCCTTCAATTCTGATTAGTTTTATAGCTGATTTTTTTGTAGGAAAATTAGAGGGAAAGAGTGGAATTCGGAGATGGTTGGTTTTGCTTCCAAAAATGTCTCCGGATTTTGCTTCAAATTGTTGAACTAGGCTCAAATATTTGGATCGGATCTTCTCTGTTCAAATTTGGTTAGTGTCTGTTGAATCATTTCTGTCAAAAATTTTGTCGTTAAACTCTCCCCCCGCAATATCAAAAACTATATCATATACTAAAAATGATATTCCAATTCTGTACTTATAGTCTAATTAACTTATCTTATAATTAATTTAATCTTAATGAACTTCAGACCCCTTTGCTATGGAAGCTTCATTACTGAATGAGATGGTGATAACTGGTGCACAAAAAGGATGTCAGTGGTAGCCATGGATATGTTCTCTAGTATAAAAACTGCACTCGATCAAGTGACATTACATACTATACACAAACCATGGGGGAGAAGATCTATCTTTATTTCAGGACTTTCCAGTCAATAGTAACAACAGCATATGTGCTTCGCAAGAATATCCCATTCTCACTGAAACTACCCAATCTACTAGTGAGTGATATTGTCATTAGGTAAACCCGCCAGCAGTCACCCTTATTTGCACGCATCTCGACTAATCTCTAGAACCCTGAAGTTAACGATAATACACTTAAGAGTTCTTATCTTTCCATCCGGCCATTCAGGGGTGGTTCACATTCTACCATGTTTTATGCACAAAATAAGCAAATTAAAGATGTTTATGTACATATAACATCATTTGGATGATGAAATAATTAAGATTATAGAGTGTCATTATTATTATTATTATTATTATTATTAAAGTATTGGAGGAAATTAATATGTAAGTATAAAAACAATTCATATTTTCCAATTATTGACTTCACTTAAATTTTGCAAGTTATACACCAAAGAGAAGACTGAGATTTGTTTATTTGGAAGCAATATTATACTTGGGCAGCCAGAATTGTCTCCGGATTTTGCTTAACATTGTTGAACTAGGCTTCTCCTTGGCCTCTCTTTTGTAAATTTGGATTTCATGGGTCAAAATTTTAGCCATTAAACTCTCATCGTTGTATCGGAAACTACCATATAATATTGAATCATTAATAATTAAATGTCTACTTAACCTAAGTTATAATTTTATTTAACATTGATGAACTTGAATTTCTTACAAAGTTGATCCATGTATACATCTTTTATTAGAGTTAAATGGTGCGGATGTCCAAAATGAAACTGCTAAAGAAGTAAAGATCAACAATTCATTCAAACCCCTTCGGTATGGAAAACTGACCCCGTGGTAGGTACAAGTAGGGTTGCAAACGAACCAAGTTATTCACGAACAGTTTGATGTTCGTTCGATCACAATTCGATTCAACTTGATAACAAATTGTTTGCGAACAGTTCGATGTTCGTTCGATAATGTGTTCGATACAAGTTCAAACGTGAGTTGTTCGTTTGATTATGTTTGCGAACATACTGCGTTCGAGTAATCCATCCATTCACAAACATCCTGTTCGTTTATGTTCGAAAACATGATATATATTATTATATATATTTATATGGTGTTAAGTTTATCAAGGATTTTTTGTGGCTTAGTGTTAAAAATGCAATTCTTTTGACTTTAAGGTCTTTAGTACGAGTTGCATTAATATCATATTTATATTTTTTCATTTTTATATGATTTTGGTTTAATCTGAATGAATTTTTTTTAATGGTAATCAATAACAAAATATTATGATGTTTTTGTTTTTTTATATATATAATATGTTTGGATTTTTTTTTTCAAATGCCATCAATAATTAAATATATAAGTATATAACATTTTAATTAATAATTAATAAATTATTATATAACATGAAAAATTTAATAACATAATAAATTGTATAATCAAATGATATATAACATAACAAATCTAATAACATAATAACTGCGTATTTTTCTACATGTAATCGATAATTAAATATTATGAGATAGCATTTCAATTAATAAATAATAAATATGCCTCCTTGATCCTCACTGAACAAACTTCAATTGTTTTGTAAGTTTAATACTGCTCTTTCTAAAATAAGCTGACCTGATATGCCTTTTTAAATTGGACAATCGTTCATGTACATCAATCACCATCCATGATAGGTCAAACAATCAGTTTAACACACATTAATCTGTGTATAAACCACACATGATGCACCTTGATTGACCAGACACATGATACGCTTTGATCGGCCGGACGCACATTAATCCATA